>RJWM01023656.1:0-31847 GCA_004363535.1 Dasyprocta punctata
GGGCAGGTGAGTGGGTGGGTGGATGGATGGGTAGGTGGGTGGGTGGATGGATGGATGGACAGATGGAAGGATGAGTATAGAACAGCAGTGAAAGGGGACCGAGCAGCTGGATGAGTAACGGGGTGGGTGGATGGTAGAGGGACGAGGGATGGATGGATGGGGAGGTAAAAGAGAGGATGCCTGGGGGGTGACGGATGAATGACCAAGAACAGCTGAACAGGAAGTGGGGCAGTGAGAGGAGGTGGCTGGGGGAGCAGGACGAGCGGGGTACGCACCCCTGGCCCACTGGCAGGCTGCAGGGGACAGTGCCCCAGGCCGGGATCACCCGCCACCGCCCGGCAGGCACAGCTCCCGCTCCCCGCTCTCCCCCTGTACCTTTTTGGCCCCGAGCTTCAGCGCCTTCTTCCTGGCTTCCTCGAAGTCTTCCTTCTGGCCGATGTTGGCCTGGGGAGCAGAGGTGGAGAGGCTGGGTGAGCCCAGGGACAGAGAGGACAGTGGGAGGGACCAGCAGCCCAGCCCTTCACAGCCATGGTCACCATAGGCAGGCGAGGGCACAGGCCAGGTGGGGCGCAGTGGGTAGCACAGGAGCAGGCCGCCAGGTGCTGTGCGGGCGCCCAGGCCCTGGGACCCAGCTCTCTGCTTCCCTGCCTTATCCAGGGCTCCCAGACACCCAACCCGAGCTGGCGCAGAGGCCACGCTGCAGGAAGTGCCCGGCCGGGCATGCTTCCCAGACAGGAAGTGCCCTGCCTTCCTGGCCATCCGAGTGGGCAGCCCTGTGCCGGCCAGTGGCCCTGACTTCCGCTTCCTACCGCGCCCGTCTAGACACTGCTGGGTCTGAGCTACCGCCAGGTCTGCGCTGGGCCCTGCGTCCTGTATCCTGGTCTCAGCAGAGGTGGGGTGCAGGGGTGGCCCGAGGTCACAGGCAGCCTCTCCACCTGCGGGGTCCCAGGGCTTACAGGGCCAGGGCTGCCCCATGAGGGGACCACCCTGGGCCCTGGGCTTCCACTCGGCACTGCGCCGCCATTTGTCCAGTGACCGCCGCAAAGTACTTTCCCTCCCCGGGCCTCGGTTTCCCCCACCTGAACTACAAGGGGACCGGCACAGAGCATGCCAGCGCTGCAGCCAGTGCCTGTCTGTCCAGAGCGCCACTGCCTCCTCCCCTGGAAACAGAAGCTGTCCGAGGAGGGTCCCTTCCACGGGGACGGAAGGGAGAGGCCTGTGACCCAAGTCTGACCCCCACGCAAAGGAACCCTTAGGCCTGGCATCATTCGGGGGAGAACTCAGCTGTGAGGGTGGCCGTCGGCAGCCCCCATGTGCCCTGAGGCGGCGTGACCGAAGCTGAGCAAGGCTGGAGACAGCTTGGTGAGCATCCTACCACCGGCCTCTCGGTTCAGAGAGTCAACTGGTTTGGGGGTGCGCGCCCACAATTGTTGCTGGGTTTTTCTCCCCAAGTGGTTTCAATCGAATGTCTAGATCCGGCAACCTGAATGGTCCTGCGTGCAGAGCCGTGTGGAGAAGGACTCAGAGCCCCATCCCAGGCGGTCAGAAGGGCCCTGGTGTGATGAGGGTCAGTTGCTGGGGCCCAGGTGGGGTGGGGGCAGCGCACGTGACCTTTCACCTGTGCCCAGGGCACTCGGGTCCCCGCCCCCCCAGCTGTCGTGTCACTGAGCTGCTGGGGGCTGACTGGGCACCCAGGTGGGGGGGCTGGGGGTCGTGTCCGAGGCCGGGGCCCCTCCTCACGTGCAGGACGCGCATTTTACAGGGGAAGAAGCCAGGGCAGCGAGGAGCTGGGCTCGGTGGGCGGAGGCAGGAGCGCGGCGGGGCCCGGCTGGGCGGCAGCAGGACACACGGACAGAGAGTGGCGGCTCCTTACCAGGTAGGCGATGACGTCATAGCCCTGCTCCTTCAGCCACACGAGGATGCAGGAGGTGTCCAGGCCGCCGCTGTAGGCCAGCACCACGGAGCCCTTGCTGGACATCGCGTCTGGAGAGCGGAGGGGAAAGTGGGGCTCAGAGACGGTCCCCGCCACAGGCTCAGCCCTGGACAAGCGGCTCTTGCGGTGGGGACAGAACATCCGCTGTCCCTCGTCCACGCCTCCCCAGGGGCCCTGAGTGGTGACCCGGGAGCAGTGGGGCACGGGCAGTGGGGGCGGGGCGGGGTCCTGGCTCCTTGCCAAGCAATGCTCGAGGGGTTTCATGTGGGTCACCCTGAACCCCTGCTGGGACCCCACATGGCAGGCACGGTCACCTCCACGGGCGAGGGCAGACAGCAGTGCTCAGGGAGGGCCCTGGTCAAGGTCACGAAACTAACAACTCAAGGTCACAGAGCCAGTGTCCGGGAACCCAGGCTGTTACCCAGCAGGCAGTGCAGGAAGCCGGGGTGCGCGGGGAGGCATGCGCCTGGCCCAGGTAGCTCCCCACCCCCAAGTGTGCCCAAACTTCTCCCCCAGATCGTAGCCTGGGGTTGGTGTTCAAACCTTGGTGCCCGGCACTGCACACTGGGGAGTGGGGCGTGAGCTCAGACCCCCCCCCACCAGGTGGGTTCCTCAGAAGAAATAATGTAATTAAAAATAATCGGGGAGGGGTCCCCGGAACTTTAACACATCACTGGGCCGATTCAAGCCTTTTTGGTTTAGCGGTATCACGTGACCCTTTCTTTATGCGACCCACACGGAGCCCATAAAATGCACAGCAGTATGAGACGGTGACCAGGAGCGGGGCCGCTGCAGCACTGTGACACCAGAGCCGGCGCTGGGGCCCGGGGTGCGGCTGGAGGACTCTGAAGCTGAACTCGAGTGCGCGGCCCCTAGCATGTTTTGGGGGCCCGGCCGGTAGGCTGCCCCGGTCTCACAGCACCTGCTGCCCCTTGGACCTTGTGGGACGATGTGTCTGGGGTCCTCCCCTCCACTGGGCCTGCGACCACTACCAGGCCGAGTCCCTGGCCAGCGGCAGGCCCTGACCCTGCAGCCAGCAGATGGTGCCCATGGCAACGGCAGCCAGGCAACCGGCGCGGAAGCTGGAGGAAGGAGGGGGCGAGGCAGGAGGGTGCTGGTGGGAAGTACCTGGGGTGGGAGGTGCGGCTTCCAGGTGTCACAGTCCGTCGTCCCTGTCCCCGTGCAGGGAGCACTCTGCAAAAGCAACAGCGGCTCAGCTGCTTGGCGCGGCTGCCCGGATGCCCCCAGGGGCCCTGGCCCTCTCCACTGTGCTGGGGGGCACAGGGAAGGGGGCGCACACTCCCACCCCTGTGAGCGTGCGTGAGGGACTGGCAGGGTCACGTGGGCGGCCAATCCCGACAGCACGATCGGTGATAACTGATACGCTGTACACCGGAAGTCTGGGCATGGGGATGCAACCCTGAAACTTTCGCCACATCCTGATGATAAACACAGCCACTGGACGCAAGCTCAGCCCTCTCCCCGGAGCACCCCCATTTTAAAGACTGGGAACCGAGGCCCGGGTTAAAGAGCTTGCCCAAGACTTTGCTAAAATGCTTAGTGGCAGAGCCAGGACTCAGACCCACATCAGCCGGGCTCCCCTCTGGAAGGGACACGAAGGGCGGAGCTGGGTAAGGTGCGGTCAGAGTCTCTCGGTCCAGATGTCCTGGGTGGGCTGGGGACTGTGGGGCTCAAGATGGAGAGTGGATGTGGCCCCAGAAGCCCCTGCCCCTGCCCCTCACAAATGCATGAGGGGCCAAGAAGGGGCACTGAAGTAGGGAGGGGACACGCCACAGGGACAGACCAGCCACTGCCCCGCCCGGCCCCAGCAAGTCCACCACCCCTCCTCCTGGCCGAGCGTGGCATGGTGGAGGCCGCCCGTCCCCCCACTCCGCCAGTCGTGAGGCCTGCAGGACACGAGTCACCTCCCCGAGGCACGGGGCAGGCGCTCAGAACATCACGGCTGCCCTGCTCCCTGACATCAGCTCCTGTCTGCAAAACGAGAGGGCTGGGATCCCCAGAAATCACGGGGCTCCATGCAAGCTCTCACTCAGAAACCAGGGAGACCCTCCTGCCTGTCGGGCAGCACGTGGGGAGCCCTGCGCTCTGTGGGGTCCCACGGGCCTGCGTGTGTGCGCGTCTGTGGCATATCGGGCTTGCGCGTGCATGTTCTGTTCCTCTGCGTGTGCATGCGTGTGTTCTGCTGGGGCCTGTGTGTGCACGTGGAGACCCAGTGGCCGGATGGGCTGGGTAAATGATGCAATGGGATGGTCAACTAAAGTCACCTCTGCCCTGGTCTCCCTGCTCCCAGCACACGGGGACACAGCCTCCGCCCCCCGCCGCAGGGCCAGGGGCTGTGTGACCTGCCTGAAGCCTGGGGCAAAATCTAAATGGAGCTGAGGCCCTGACTGAGGAGGGAGAGCCTTCTCCCTCTAGGCAGAGACCGTGGTTGCATCCTCCGGACCTGGGTTCGAGTCTCTGCAGCTCTCCAAGCAAGGCTGCCCATCTGCAAGTGGAGGGTGAGGAAGACCTAGCCACCCCAGGGCAGGCGCAAGGGCTTGGGCAGGTGCCGGGCAGGAGCTGAGGGCTGGCACCAAGCGTGGATCCACTGCGGCGGCTGCCCTTGGCCTCACTCTTCTGCCCTCGCTCTCCCCAGACGCACAACTTCAAACCATCCGGATGCCCCAGGACACAGGGCTTCCTTCCTGGGGCGGCAGCCAGCAGATCCCGGCTGTCCTCAAAGCCCTGGCGCTCGCGGCAGGGCCCAGGGCAGGTTTTTCCAGCTCCCAGACACGTGCCACCGCCTCCCTGCCCCCAAGCTGGCGGGGCAGCGTCTGCCAGCAGAGGGGAGCTGGCCTGGGAAGAGGAGGGAGGCGACCTCGTGTCACACTGCTGGGCAGCCTGGCCTCAGCCACAGCCACCTGGCCAGCGCCCAGGGGACGTGCGCCAGGCCAGCCTGCGTGCTCCCTCTGCCCCAGGGAACTCCCACAGCGCCGAAATGTCAGCTCTGGAGTGACAGCACACGCAGAGGCTACAGTCAGAGCCATGCGAGGGTCATTCCCAGGGCGGACTGCCACGGCCACTGTCCACCGACGAGGAGCCCGGGAGCCACGCGCCTCGGTGGCTGGATACGGGGGCTCCCAGTCCCAGCTGGCTGCAGGCCCCCGAGGGTCCCCAGGTCCCTGCTCTTCCCAGGCCCTCCCTGACGGTCTAGCTCGGCTGAGCTCGATTTGTTATTTTTTTTCCTCCTAAAATCTGACTCTGCCTGGGCAGGAAAATTCTCTCCCACTTTGAGGCCCCTCATTCTCGGATTTCAGCTCCTGCCCTGCAGGCTGCGTTGGTGTGTGATAGAGCTAGGCTGCAATTCCACTATTGACCAAAAAGCGGCGCACGTTCCTTCTACAGGGCAGGGTCTAAACGCATTGGAAAGATCCGAATTATTCCTGGCAAGTCTGGTCTCTAGTTTCTACGAAAATACTCTCCAGGTAGCAGGAAAAGAAGGCGATGAAGGTCTCCCCGGATCCTGGGCAGAGACGCTCAAATGTTCTTCTAGAACATTTGGTTACAGGAAGAGAGAGCAGATTTGTCTATTTATTCTACTAATGTCACAGTGCGTCTCCTCCAGGCCCGTGCCGGCCTGGGCCCGCAGAAGGGAAGCAGCCAGGGCTGGAAGTTCCACTTTGCCCAGTGTCACCGCAGACCTCGGAGCCCCAGCCCCTGAATTCCAGCCTGGTACCTCTTTCCGCATGGGTGCCCGCGGCCCACTTCAGGGGCGCCCGGCTGCCTGCCCTCCAAAGTGCTGGCGCAGCAGTTGGGCTGGGCAGGGCTCCGCCCCAGTGGGGGCCCTGCGAGTACTCAGGGGCGCTGAGGCTGTCCAGAGGGTGGGGGTCCCCTTACCCCCACCCCGGGCTGGACCCCGGAATAGGTGCTCAGGGGAGCGGGGGTTGGTTCTCAGCGTCTCGGCTGCCCCAGGGCCGGGCCCATCCAGATGTCCAGGGAGACCAGGGGAAGGGGCGGAGCGGGCTGGGACAGACTCCACCAGGCTGTGCGCGGTGCCAAAGCCCGCGCCCCTCCGTGGCTGTTTCTGCCTTGACTGTCTCCTTGGACGGCCCCTCGTTGCCCACGCCCCCATGGCCAGGCTGGGCCAGCTCCAGAGCAAGGGGAAATCGGTTGGGGACAGGGAGGCTGACCCAAGGCTCCCCGGCCCTCCCGTCCCGGCCTGGAGCTGGGAGGGGACGGATCAAAGCTCAGGGCTCCCGGTGTGGCCCTGGGGAAGGCCAGGTCTGCGCCCGCCCAGGCACCTGCGCCCGGCTTCGCGGCGGGAACAGGGAGGGTGCAGGACGGGAGAAGGCTTTCCTCCACGCCCCGATGACCGTGCGGTCGGTCGGCCGTCCAGGGGGCCAAAGGCAATAAAACCCAGAGGCAGCAGTTTCCTGGAGGGCTCCTCCCCCGGGCCCGGCCCAGGCCACAGGAAACAGGGCTGGGCGGCGCCCGCCTAGACAGGGACAGGACCGCCTCTGCCGCCCCGCAGCGATGGGGACGTCCCACCCAAGGCCGCGGGGCAGTCGCCAGCGTCTCGGTGCCCACATGTTCAGGTAAACTGAGGCTCGAGAAAAGTAACGCGCCCGAGCTCCGGAGGGCCTGCGGCGCAGCTGGGGCTGGAGCCCTCCCAGAGCACGGGGTGGCACGGATGGCGAGGCGCGCGGGGGCGAGGGTGTGCGAGCCCCTGCCCACTCCCGGCTCCCAGGTCTCCAGCCGGGAGCTTCGCGGCACCGAGGGAGCCGGACCCGAGGACTCTGGGAAGGTCCAGGTCCGCACAGAGGACGCCGGGTCTGAGCCCCGCAGCCCCACCGCCCCACCGCCAGGCTGCACAGCCCCCGCCCGGTCTCCACGCGTGTGCGCAGCAGGGGCCCCGCGCCCGCCTCCTGCCCTCCCGCTCGGCCCGGGCCAGGGCGCGCGGGTCGCTCTCCGTCCCCGCCCTCCGCGCGTCCCCTCGGCCTGCGCTGCGCGCTGGGGCTGGGACCTGGGCAGGGGCGGCCTAGGCGGGCAGCGCGGGGCGCGAGGGGAGCCGAGGGTCCCTTACCCGGGCGGCAGACGGCGGAGCAGGGCCGGGAGCGGCGCGCGCCCGGGGTTATAAACACAGAGCCGGGGGCAGGGCCGGGACCCGGGCATGTGGGGGCGCGCGCAACAGGCGCCGCCCCGGCCGGGCCCCCGCCGCCAGCCTCTCAGAGCCCGCGGCCACCTGCGGTGGGCGGAGCCCGGGCCCTCCTCCCCGGCTCCGCCTCTTCCCCGTCTCAGCCCCGCGCCCGGCCGCCCGGAGGCCCAGGGCCAGCTCAGCCTCTCTGGGGGCGCGTGGGCGGGGACCCTGGCCCAGACGGGCCCTGGAGACGCCTCCGAGCGCGGCACTGGCGCGACCTCGCGGCCCCGGCAGGGCGATGGCAGCCGTCTTGCAGGAGCCTGGCCGGGGCGCTAGTGGGGATGAGAGCGGCTTTGGCTCGGAGAGCTGGGTGCCCGCTTTGATCCGTGCCCGGCGTCCCACGCCTTTCTGCAGCCCGCAGAGCCCCTCCTTCCCCCGCCCCCCGCGCTCACCCCGAGGCGGCTCGGAAGGCCGGGGGTGCGTCTCTAGCTGGGGACGGTAGTACTTGGCTGTCTCCCCAAAGCCTGGCACTTGACCAGATTCCCCAGGGCACCCAATAAATCACCGGTGAGGGAGAGACTTGCCCGCCGCTAAGCCATCGGGCGCAGGGGAGGCTGAGGTCGGCAGAGTGACGCCTCCCGCGTCCTGACGGTGCCTGCCTTCAGAAGAGGCTGTCACATCAGAGGGCCCCACAGCACCCCACAGGGCAGGACGCGGGATGGCACCCAAGGCTCCTGCTCCTGTCAGGACTGGCCCCAAGAGGGGGTGGGCCCAGGCCTCCGCCGGCTGCGACCCTGGGGCAGGTGGCAGCCCCTTTCCCGGCCCCGGTATAACCCTGAGTCACCGATCCGGCTGTCGCTCCTGCCTCGTGCTGGAGCCTGTTACACCAAGGCGGAGTGACTGAAGCCTCCGCCCGGAACTGAGGCTTGCTGAGTCCCCCAGGAGGGGACGGCGCCTCTGCTTTGCACGTGAAGCCACAGCTCCAAGGCCCTAGTGACCTCCTCACCTCTGGCATCCAAACCCAGGTGTGGCCCCGGATGCTGGGGGGATGGGGTGAGCCATGTGGGTCTGGGTGCCCGGGGGTGACGGGGGCCTGGGGCTAGTCCTTCCACATGACCAGAAAGAAATGGGGAGCCAGACAGAAGAGCAGGAACCCAAGACTTTGGTGCACCCTTCCAAGACCACACAGCTTGTAAGCGGCACCACAGGACCTGAATCCGGTGCCCAGTGCTCGGACCCAAACCAGACTCCGCTCTGAGCTGGACGGTTCCCGTCCCCAGGGTGGCAGGCATCGGAGACTTTCAGTCCTTGGGGCAGGGATAGCCCCGGACCAGGGCACCGGCCCTTCCTGACGCACAGGGCTGGTGACTTGAGGGCAGTGAGGTCACCCACTCCTGGGAAGTAACGGGCCGTACGGCCCACAGTGGCCCTGCATACAGAGCAGCGGGCTGGACCCTGGGGTAGGGACAGGAATCGGTGCGGGGGGCCGGCCTGCTCCAGGCTGAGCTGCCAGCCCTGCGACACCCTGGCCCCCACCCTGCAGGCTGGCTCCCGGGTCTAGGGCAGGGCATGGCCACTGGGTGACCCTTGGCCTTCACCTGCCCCCATCTATGCCCAGGTCAGAGCTCCTCAGGGAGCCTGCGTCCCTGTGAGGTAAGCGATCTAGGAGGCGTCGCTAGCAGCACCGCAGTGCTGGGCCCAGCCAGGTGGGGGAAGGGAGGCAGCCACTCCCACATTCACAGGCGGCTGTGTCTCCTGATACGTCCAGGCTGCGCCCTTCCCCCCACCCCATCTCAAAGGACGGGCTCCCCCCTCCTCTGACACCATGATCATTTCCCCTGCTCGCCCTGGGGGCCCCCCAACAGCCAAAGAGGCGTTTGCTGTTGTTTTGCTGGTAGTTGGGGTTGAACCCAGGGCCTCATGCAAGCCAGGTCAGAGAGGTCCCCCCACCACCACCTGGCACCGGGAATCGAAAACAGCCTCACGCCTGCCAGACTGAGCCAAACTCCCAGCCCTAGTTTTTTGAGGCAGGGTTGCACTATGTAGCTCAGGCCGGCCTTGCACTCGCGTTGTAGCCCAAGCTGGCCTCGAACTCACAACGCTCCGCCTACCTCAGCCTCCCGAGTGCTGGGATTAAAGGCGTGTGCCACCACGCCTGGCTAGAGAGTTCTTAAAAAGCATAAAAAACCGGGCGTGGTGGTGCACGCCTTTAATCCCAGCACCTGGGAAGCTGAGGTAGGTGGAGCATTGTAATTTAGAGGCCGGTTTGGGCTACAACGTGAGCAAGGCTGGCCTGAGCTACATAGTGCGACCCTGCCTCAAAAAAAATAGGGCTAGGCATTTGGCTCAGTGGCTTAAGCTCCTGGTTGGCAGGCACAAAGTTCTGAGTTCAATCCCTGGTACCGATCAGAAAAAAAAAAAAGCATAAAGCCAAGTGTGGTGGTGCATGCATATAAACACAGTACTTGGGAGGCTGAGGCAGGAGGATTGCCACAAGTTCAAGGCCAGCCTGGGTGACATAGTGAGTTCAAAGTCAGCCTGAATTACATATAAGACCCTGTCTCAAACAAACCCAACCCAACCCAACCAAACCAAAAGACACAAATTCAAATAGGTTGTACCTACCCTTCTTTGATGGTTCATTTTTTTTCCAGTATCAATTCCTAGTTGACTTTCCCCCATTTAATTTGGTGAACACCTTTCTTGCAAATTAATCACCCCCACAAATGCAGGCCTGACTCTCCCCTGACTTATCTACCTCTGTGCCTGTGCCTTGCCGTCGGCTGTGCGCAGATCTTCCGGTCTAAATCAGGCCCTTTATGCTCTGCCGTGTCAGTGTCCATGTGAATTGGAGAAGCAGCGCCAGTTTGTGTTAAAAGCCTCCTGGAACTTTGATTGGTGAGTAAAATAAATCTGTGTGTCAGCTTGCGAGAAGTGGGTATGTTAACACCTGAGCTTTTCAACCCATGAAAGTGGTCTATCTCTATTTATTCATAACTTCCTAAGTTTTCCCAACGTTAAAAATAAACCCTGTAATTATTTATTCAAAAACACATCACTGTATACATGAGCAGTTGTATTGCTCATGATGGGACAATTTGTAGGCAGTTATATCTTGAGATAATCTTCATTCATGGTGAATTTAAATTTTAGTTTAAACCAGAAGTGTACCTCTAATGTAGTATGATATATATATACCCACGATTGCCAAAAAGCTACTTCTTTGTTTGATATGAAATTCTAATTAGGAATCTTTTTTTGAGCTGGGCGTGGTGGCACGCGCCTTTAATCCCAGCACTCAGGAGGCTGATGTAGGAGGAGCGTTGTGAGTTTGAGGCCGGCTTGGGCTACAATGCGAGTGCAAGGCCGGCCTGAGCTACATAGTGTGACCCTGCTGCAAAAAACTAGGGTTGGGAGTTTGGCTCAGTGGCTTAAGCACCTGTCTAGCAGGCTTGAGGTTGTGAGTTCAAACCTCAGTGCTGCAAAAAAATAAAAAAGAATCTTTTTTTGTTTTGTTTTATATTTTTGTTTTGCTTTATATTTTTGGTTTTATTTTTTTGTTTTGGAGATGGGGTCTTGCTATATAGTTTATACTGGCCTTGAACTCACTGTGTGACCCAGGCTGGCCTTGAACTTGTGGCAATCCCCCTGCTTCAGCCTCCCAAGTGCTGTGATTATAGGTGTATACCACCATGCCCCGCTTGGAACCTGGTTTTTTATTGTTAAGTGTATAAGAAAAAGTTTATGATATATTGATAGAAAATTTGATGCAAACAAAAAATGACTTTTAAAGGTATGCTAAGAATGATACTGTAGTTACTGTTTTAAAACTTAGGGTTCAGGGCCAGGGATTTAGCTCAGTGGCATAAGAGCCTGCCTGGCAGGTATGAGGTTGTGAGTTAGATTCCCAGTACCAAAATATAAGGAAAGAAAGAAAGAAAGAAAACAAACTTAGAGTTCAGAGGTATATAGTGGAATATTAGTGAATGGAATGATTTAGAAATAAGTTTTCTAGTTCTTGTCATTCTCAGGGTCAAAGCCAAAAGCCCCCATTCCCGCTCTGTGCCCCAACTGTCGTGTCCCCTGCACAGAACCCCATCATCCGCTGTCACCCCGCACACGGAGGTCTGATGGAAGAGCAGAGATCCTGGTCCCGCCTCCCTCCCCCCACTACTGTGGCCTTAGCCTAGACCACCACACCCTCACCTGTGCCCCTGCAGACACCTCTCTGCTCCCCCACCCTCACAAACCCATAATCTCAGCACTCTGGAGGCTGAGGCAGGAGGATCGCCGTTTGAGTTCAAGGCCAGCCTGAACTGCACAGCAAGAGCCTGTCCCAAAAAAACAAAAACAAAACAAAAAGTGTGGGCTCTGACCTCTCTGCTCTCTTGCCTGAAGTGATCACTGAATCCCTACGTGACCACTGACCCTGACGAGACTCCTCCTGCCCCTGCTGCTCAAGGGCCCTGCATGGCCTGATCCTGCAGGGGCTGAGTGCACAGAGACCCCAAGGACTCGCCTGCAGTCACCTCACGACTGGCACCTGCAGCCCCTTTGCCACTGCCCAGGCCTGGGCAGCGGTCCCTGGAATGGAGAGCGACTTCCTGCGGGACCCCAGGTTCCAGGCCCCACCCAGAGGGACACAGAGTTCTGTTGTCAGATTCCTGGAAAAGCTGCGTCAGGGAGTTAATGAGTGACCTGGAGGGCTACGCCCCACCCCCTCCACGTGCAGAGGCACCCGGGTCAGTGGCCCGAGGGGGCTGTGACGTCGGGGAGGTGGTGGCCGGATAGCCCTTAGCCTATGGCAGCTGGCACCTGGCAAGGCAGGCACAGGAAACACCCCTCCGGTGCTGGCGCTGGCTGCAGCCTGTGTGGAGGCCTTCACACTTCGCTACGATCCCAGCCTGTTTGCTTTAGATAAGGTCTGGCTAACCTGCTCAATTGCTGGGGCCAGGCTCAAACCTGCAATCTTCCTGCCTCAGCCTCCCAAAGTACTAGGATCACAAGCGTGTGCCACCACGCCCCACAACAGTGATGATGAGGTCCCCCCTCATCATCCTGCCCCTGGGGTCCGTGTCCTCCTCCTCTGGAGGTGACAGCCTGGGGTTGTGGAATGAGGTAGTGGAGTCCTCCTTCTCCCTCCATCAGGTAGCAGCTCGGGGAAGAGCAAAGGCTTTGCTGGAAGGGGCACCTGCGGGCTCAGAGTGTCGGCTCCTCTCCATGCTATGCTGTTTCTCTGTGTCACATCGTTTCTGCGTGTGTGCTGCACTGCTTAGGTTACAGCAGGCAGCTGCCAGTACCTCTGGGGAGACTCCCCACCTAGCCACTGTGTCTCCATCTTGGAGCCTCATCTGTATCAGCTCAGCCTTTGCCGAGGCCTGGTTCCCCTCATCGGGACTCCAGCTCTGTCTTGCCTGTCGGTCTCTACCTGACTTAGCCATCTGCAAGATTAAGAGTGTAACATAAACTCAGAAGACGCAGGACAGAGACTCGACACAGGTTTTACAAACCCAAGGGGCTGTGGACACAGGGGCACCGGGGACAGAAAGAGCAGGGGAAAGCGAGGAGCGGGCACCTCCCTTTGTAGGTCTTCAAACTCCGCGGGCATCTCTCTCCTCTTGGGCTTCAAAGTCCCTGCCTCCATAAAAAATTAACAGCCCAGCGGACAGCAGGGCTCAGGATCTGACCCTGACCCCGGGAGGACAGCCCTGGACAGTGGGGTGTGGAGGCTTCCCCTCCTCCCCAGCGCCTCCTCCCCCAGGGTTTGAAGCGGCAGGGCCCACACACCACCGGTCATGCCTGTTTTTGTAAAAGGCTGTGTGCGAACTAAGAATGGCTTTTTCGTTCTAAGCGGTTGAAAAATAGCAAAATAAAAATAAGCCAGGTGTGATGCCACACACCTGTGATCCCAACACTCGGGAAGCTGAGGCAGGAGAATCATCAGGAGTTTGAGACCAGCCTGGGCTACGTAGTGAGTTCAAGGCCAGCCTGAACTACGTAGCGAGACCCTGTCTCAAAAGTAAATAAATAGATAAAACAAAACCCCATAGCATGCAAAGATGCTAATGACCTTGACATGTGAAGTGTCTACGAATACAGCTTTGTTGGAACGAACCTCGCCTGTCTGTTTGTGTGATGTCTGAGGCTCCCTTTGCTCCTCTGAAGCGGAGGTCAGAGGTGACAGACTGGATGTCCCCAAAGCTGAAAATATTTTCTTTAGTAAGAGGCGAAAGATTTATACCATCTAAAGAGAAACCAGAGTATTGAAAATATTTTCTATGTGCTTTTTTTTTGTACCAGGAATCAAACTCAGGGCCTTGCACTTGCCTGGCAGGCGCTGTACCACTGAGCTACATCCCCAGCCCTCTACCTGGCCACTATAGAAAAAGGCTTCAGCCCTCTGGCTTAAAGGGAAGCGGCTCTGGAGGCAGAAGTGCCCCCACGTCTCTCCCCAGTCAGACACCCAGCTTAATCAGTGACTGGGTCTCGCCTCCTCCCTCCTGAAGCTTCCTGCTCTGCTAGAGGACAAGACGGAGATGTCCCCTGCTCCCCCCAGGAGGTAGACGGTCTGCTCATCATGCACTGGGAGAGGAAAATAACTCAGACAACTTCCCCTGGTGACCCCGATGACACGCAGGGGACACGCGAGGGAGAGGAGCAGGGACAGAGGAACCCTCTTCCCAGAAGCATGCACAAAGGACACGGGGCCCCGGAGCCTGCGTCTGGGGGCTGCTGGAGATGGGGAGGTGACCGAGGCAGCGCTGCCGCCAGCCCAGGAGGGGAGCAAGGACAGCGGAGTGGGAGGACGAAGCAGCCCGGGGCTCCTGCTGGGCTCCCCGAGGTCAGACCACGCACCCGCACGCTGGGGACACGGTGAGTCTGTAGGGTTTATTACAGACACACGGCCATTGATTCCACTCAGAATCCTCCCATGCTTTTTGCCACTTCCTGCAGCCGTTCCAGTCCTCTCTCCTGAGGGTCTTTAGGAGGTGTGATCAGAAATACGGTGAGCGCTGATGCTGAGTGCCACCCAGCGGAAAGGCAAGCCGGTAAAAACACGGCACTGGCTGGGCGGGGTGGTGCACGTCTGTCATCCCAGCACTCTGGAGGCTGAGGCAGGAGGATTGCCTTCCCAAAGGCAGAAGTTTTGAACTGATTCAGGACACCAAGGTAGCCAGGACGACACAACTGAAGAGCCTCAGGAAAGAGGACTCCAGGGCAGCCAGAAGCTTGTGCTGTGACCGGTATGTACGTGAGGGTCGCCATCGCTGTGTCTGTACTAATCATACGCTGACAGTTTTCCTGCCGTTACTTCCTAAACAATGGTCTAACAATTATCTACATAGACTTATCATGTGCAGGGTATCTTAAGTATCTAGGGATGATTTAAAGGACGCAGGAGGCTGTGCATAATTTTTGGTTGCTGAGACAGGGTCTCACTGTGTAGTTCAAGCTGATCATGAACTCACTATGCAGCCCAGGCTGGCCTGGAACTCGTAGCGATCTTCCTGCCTCAGCCGTCTGGGTGCTGGGATGAGAGGTGTGTGCCACGCACCATATTCTTATTTCATAGAAAACAGCTTTAGAGCAAGTGACTCTGACTCCAGGGCTATCGATTAGGAGGGGTGGGGAGGGGGCTTCTCTCCCAGCCAAGACCCCTCCTCGCGGAGGAAAATGAAAGCGCAAAGACCACACGGGTTAGAAACCATTGTTTTTATGCCCGGACACACGCAGTGCCCAGGAGGGCCGTCCGGGTGCGGCCGGGTGACAGTTGCTGCGTCCTCACAGCTCCTCCTGGCCGGCTCAGGTGCCCATGTTCCTGGCCCCGGAAGCCTCTGGGGCCGGTGACACCCAGCCCTGCGCGCGCCGTGCTTCCCAGGCGCCGCGTCAAGGCCGCTGGTGGGGCGCTGTTTACGGAAGCTCCGCCGACGCGCGTCCCACTGGTCCCCGCTCATCCCGGGCCACTGCCCCGGCTCAGTACGGGTAGGGGGACACGGCGATGAGCAGCACGTAGACGCTCTGGTGGCGCGGCGCGGCGGCGCGCACGGTGAGGCGGTAGAGGCCGGCGCGGGTGAGCGCGCGGCGAGTGTAGACGGCGCCGAGCCCGGCGCGCAGGGGGCGCAGCGCGAAGGGGCTGCGCGGGTCGGGCTGGAGCACGCGGAGCTCGGTGCGGCTGGCGGGGACGCCGGGCTCGGAGAAGGCGGCCAGGCGCGCCACGTCGTGGTGGGCGCGCACGCCCAGGGGCAGCGGCAGCAGCCGGTACTGCAGCGTGGCGGGGCCCTCGGCGTCGCAGTCCTGCGAGCAGCGGCGGAAGCAGGTCCTGCGGGCCAAGGACCACAGACGGATGGAGAGACGGACGGAGAGAATACAGACAGAGCGACGCGGTCGCCACCTGGGTCCGCGCGGTGCCGCCGTGCCCCCCCACCCCGCCCGGCGAGCGCCAGGCCTGCGACACAACCAGCACCCCGGGCCGCGGTTGGCTGAGTCACATGTCTGTTTTTGCAGAGCACTGGGCAGAGGCTCAGAGACACCTGTTCGGCCCTGCCCCGGGCACCCACTGCCCCGCCAGCCGCAGCCCCTGGTTTGCAAGGTCCAGGGCAAGGCCTCCTCCAGGAAATTCCCCACCGGCGGCTCCTGCTCCCGGTCTCCCAGTCTCTTCTTAAAAAGTATTTTGTTTCTTATGGTACCAGGGATCAAACCCAGAGGGACTGTACCACTGAGCTACATCTCCACTCCTTTTTTATTTTTTGAGACAAGGTCTTGCTAAGTTGTCCCGGCTGGGCTCAAACTCCCCGACCCTCCTGCCTCAGCCTCCCTCAGTTCCGGGTTCACAGGCACGGGCTGCCACGCCTGGCTCTGTGCCTCTCGGTATGAGAATCTGCGAGCTCCTGTGTGAGGCCTGAGGTTCGGGGTGCATCTCTGGTTTGTGTCTGGGGCCTGGCGTGCGCGCGCGCGCGCGTGTGTGTGTGTGTGTGTGTGCGCGCGCGTGTCCCGTCCTCTCCCAGCTCTGGCCTGCTGCCGCCCTCCTCCCCGTGCTGGGAACACGGCGGCCCGGCCCATGCACACCGCCCAGTGGGAGCAGCTCAGAAGCTGCCCGCCTCCCGGCAGGAAGAACCGTCCCCGTGCCCGCTGCCCGCTTACCCGGGGCTGGCTCCCTGCCGGTACGTGTCGGGGCAGGGCGTGTCCACACACTGGAAGCCGCCGCGGGTGTTGAAGCACATCTGGCCAGGCTCGCACTCCACGCCGTCCTCCTCGCACTCATTGATGTCTGGGGGGCAGAGGCGGGGACCGGAGAAGGCATGGGTGGGGGAAGTGGACCGGTCAGGTGGGCAGCGCCCCGTCTGGCCCCTTGTCCTCAGCAGCCTGGCCTTAGGTGGCTCAGCCCAAGGCCCCCGGCACCCGACACCATCCAGGGGTTGGGACTTGGCGGGGCGCAATAATGGCCCCACAAGGACGTCAGGAACCTGGTGCCCAGCTGGGGAGCCTGGGAGAGCACGGGGCGCACCGGGGACCGGCGTCGCCTCCCACCCAGGGGCCTGCGGCCTGTGACAGGGTGAGGGGTGGCTCTGTTCCCAGTCTGCAGTTCAGGAAGCAGCGGGGAAGGTGAGAGCCACAGGGTGTCACCATGGCCACCCGCAGTGGCCATGTCCACCCTCCCCGGTCTCCCCCAGCCGTGGGAGGGACGCTGGGTGAGCCCCTTCACCAGCAAAGAGGCTGAGGCTCAGAGACAGCGGAGAGTTGTCCAGGGACACACAGCCTAGCTCAGCCCTCCCGCCTGGCCGGTCCCAGGAGCCTCACCCTGGCAGTTCTTCCCGCTGGGCAGGAGGCGGTAGCCGGCAGGACAGAGGCAGTGGTAGCTGCCCTCGGTGTTCCGGCAGGCGTGCTGGCACAAGCCCCGCACCTGGCACTCATCGAGGTCTGGCGGGGTGTGGGGTGGGGACAGGGCAGAGACCGAGTCTCTCTTACACACGCGCACACACACATGCACACACACACACACACACACACACACGCAGACACGTCCAGGGCCTCCTGAAGTGGCCCACTCCTGGCCTGACCCACCCAGCCCCGGCTACAGGGCTCAGAGAGCCCCTGGGTTTGGCAACGGTGGAGGCACCACCCTGCCTCGGCCTCCATCACCAAGGACCGGGGGAGGGACCACCATGTGTCAGGCAGAGCTGATTCCACTTTGCCCTCCTCGGCCCCACCAGCCACTCATCTCCCCATGAGCTCTTGGGGGTATCCACGCCCAGCCCAGGGGCTCAAGGTAACACAGGAGTGCGTTCCTGGGGTGGGGAGCCCCGCCTTACCCACGCAGGCGCCGTCCTGCCGGATAAAGCCAGGCGGGCACCAGGCCCGGCCCACACTGCTCAGGGCTCCGGGGCCGGACCGCAGGGAGACCCAGGCATGGTGTGAGCCAGCGGGGATGGGGGCCCGGGGCCGCAGCCAGGGCACCGAGGGGCCCCGGTGGCTGACGGTGGTCACATTCTCTCTCCTCCGCTCCAGTGGAGCACAGGCCTTGCCGTCTCGGAGGAGGACGTAGCCCGCTGGGCACAGACAGCGGTAGCTACCCTGGAGGTTGTGGCACTGGTGGGCGCAGGGCTCAGGCAGCTGCTGGCACTCGTTGACATCTGCAGAGAGAGGCGCCCAGGGCAGCTCGAGGCTCACTGCTGCCTGCTGTCTCTGTTGCTCAAGCCTCCCCGGAACCTCATACCTCACATGCCACCCAGGCTGCCCCTGCACCAGCCCTCTACTGTGCCCCCAGGCTCCTCTCAGCCTCCATGTGTATGCTCAGAGGCCCCCTCCCCAGCTCCCCAGCCCCACTGCCACAGGTGGCCACTTGGGTCCCTTCTACTCCTTGTGCCTTTCTAGGGTCCACCCCACTGACACCACCTTCCTGCCCCTGCCGGCCTCTAGGGAGGGTGGCTTGTGGGGTAAAGCATAGCTCCAGGGACTGCTAGGTCTCAGAGGTCACCAGCACCTTGGCCATGAATGCCACCACCCGAGAGCCAGGGGCCATCACCAGAGCCCACAGGGGCTGCGGTTCCGTACCTAGGCAGGGCAGGCCGGGGCCCTGGGTCCGGTACCCCCGGGGGCAGCTGCAGCGGTGCCCGCCCGCCGTGTTCTCACAGTGCTGGCTGTAGTGACACTTGTCCAGCTGCTCCAGGCATTCATCCACATCTGGGGAGTCAGGGGCGGGGCTCAGCCAGAGTCTCCCCCGGGGGACCACCCCACTCCCGGGGCCTCATCGTGCCCCCTTCTCCAAACGCTCAGGGTTCTGGGGCTGCAGGGAGGGGCTTAAAGGTGGGCTTTGGGGGACGGTCCGGAGTTCCGGCCAGCGGGCCGCCCTCTCCGGGCCTCAGCTCTGCCGTCTGTAAAGAGGGCGAGGCCAAGCTGTCCTCTGGGGTCGTGCGAGGACAGAATGGGAAGATGCGTTTGCAGGGCTCAGGGCCCGGGAGTGCGGGAAAGGGCTGAGGAAGGAAGAGATGGGGACCCTACAGCAGCAGGAAGCAGCGCCCTAAAACTCGGCGTGCCCCGAGGCCTGTGGAGGAGGGCTGGCTGCACGCTCTGAGCTCCAGCGCTGCCCCACACAGCGCCCGTCTCTGAGGGTCACAGAACAGACCCCAGAGGTATCATCTAGGGGCGGCACTCGGGCCGGGTGTCCGACCCGAGGTGGCTGCCAGGGAAGCTGGGCTGAGAAGGGTTCCGAGGCTGCCACTCGGCCCAGCCTGACTCCCTTCGTCAGATGCAGGGCAAAGGCACTGGAGCTGCCGGGGCAGCCGGGGCGGTGCGGAGGCCACCTGAACGACTCCCCTCGAATAAAAAGCAGTTGCCTCCACTTTGGCTAAACCTGGCCCCGTCTCCAGGGGCTGAGATGGACAGCGCTGGCTAGGCCGTTTCCTGTTCCCCCCAACTGACTCCCGGCGGTGTGAGTACGGCTGGCCCAGGTGCTGATGCGTAATCTCTGAAGCCGGACACAGTCACCGCTTCCCGCCTCAGTGTCTCCCTAAAGGCCTGAGCCCAGCAGGACACACAGCCCACAGTCCAGGGCTGTCAGTGGGTCTGAGCCTCAAGATAGAAGAGGCGATGACTTCCCAGGGCACAGAGTCTGCACATCAGACACTGAGGCGCCAGCCCCAAAACGTTCAGTGCTACCTCAGCTGTGTTCTGCAGATTGGTCTTTCTGCATAGCCGTCTCTCTGCATACTGTGGAGAGACGCTCCCTTCTTCACGAATTAATAAAACCTGGGCCCTGGCCTTTGTCCCAGTGAACCTTCATACGGGCCGGACTCAGGACCCCTTGACCCCCATAATTATAAACACGTCTGAGTGTCTTTCTTCTCGCCGTGGGTTGCACTGGAAGTGGCAGATTGGAATTAGCTGGCCAGAATTCCTATAACGTTTCCACGGGGTTACAAAGGTAAACTTCCCGGACTGCAGCGAGGTTGGGAAAAGGGACTTCTACAGGTCAGGACACAGCTGCTCCCGCCTCCTGCCGAGGGTGCCTTCCGATCCCCAAGAGCCCAGCATCCCAGCTGGCTGACCCGGCAACCCCTGGTGTTCTGGGGGTGCGTCCTGGCCCCCCGCGCCTGTCACCTTCACAGCCGGCCCCGTCGGCCGCCGCCCGGAAGCCAGGTCCGCAGTCAGGGAGGCAGCGGTGGGAGCCCGGCAGGTTCACACAGGGCTGTCCCTCTGGGCAGGGCTGGGCGTCCCACTCACACTCGTCCACGTCTGGGGACAGACACGGCAGGGGCTGTGTGAACACGGGTCCCTGGGCCTCCCCACACCCCGACCCTGGTGCGGCCTGCATACGCGAACTTCATCCAGGCCCAGAGCTGCCGGAAGGTCCCCAGCCTGCCCGGCAGTTCAGTGTCACCGTGCCCCGGTGACTCAACCCGCAGTGCCTCTCACCCCAGGCCAGGGTGCAGGCCGCCGGGCACATTGTGACCGGGGTGGGGGCAGGGCCTGGGGCTCACAGGCCCTCCTGCCGGCGCGTGGTGACAGCGTGTGTCCCTGCCCGGGGAGGGGAGCCGCTCACCCACACAGAACTCTCCTCGGGGGTCCGGCTCGAAGCCCTCAGGGCACCCCACCTCGTGCTCTTCTGCAAGGCAAAGGCATGGGCTCTGAGGACACAGTGGCCCGGGTCACAGCGTCCTCCTGGCCCGGAGCCTGGCCCTGGCCGGAGTCAGCAAGGCAGGGAGCTGGGCCCCACCCCAGCCAGCCGGAGGTGACGGTCGCAGGAGGTGCCCGGCTGTGTATGTGTGCCGGGGTCCCGCAGGCTGGGGCGACAGGCTGGGCAGACTTGGGGAAAACCACTGAAGTAGAAAGCAGGGGTCATGAGGACCCAGAGGGCGGGTGCAGGGTCAGCCACAGTCTGGGTGGGCAGCAAGGATGAAGGTGGCAGTGGGGGCTGTGGCGGGGGACAGGGTCCAGAGCCCAGAAGGAGGTTCCACCACTGAAGTTGTCCTAAGGAGAGCCACCTGGGTGCGGGGCGCCGGGAGCTGGGGTGGGGCTTTAGAGGGGCACCCTGTGCGGCAGGCCCCACCCACCCGCAGTGTAGACGGGAGCCCCAAACAGGCGACCAGGATGCAGCCCCGAAGGTCCCCCAGCTAGAGAGCAACACAGGCAGGATAGGGACAGGGTCTGCCTGGCCACGGCGCTGAGCCAGTCTGCCGTCCCTCACTCAGGCGCAAGAGCAGCCCTTGCAGAGACTGCAGGGTTGTGGGGTCGCCAGGGGTTCAAGGAGGCTCCCAGGCCCGGGGTGGGGGAATGTGGGTGCAGCTTTGCAGGGCAGCCTGGGGCCACACGTCCTAGTCGGAGCCCCTGACCCTGGCAGCTCAGTGGGTGCAGCAGGGTTGGGGATGCAGGGCAGGGCCTCACCCGCTTGCAGGGCCGCGGTGAGCTGGTAGCGCAGGGCCTGGGTCTCGGCGTCGAAGGCAGAGCTGACAGCCGAGGCCCGGAGGTGCTGCACCAGCTGGGGCTGGGGGCCCCGCGCTGCCGCGTACTGGATGCTGTGGCTGCAGCGGAGGAACCCCAGGGTGTCATCGTGGAGGAAGCGCTGTGTGGAACCCACGAAGAGCTGGCCAGGCCCCGTCTGCACATAGCGTTCCTCGAAGTCCTGGAAGAGGAGGAGGATGGGAAGGAGAGGGGAGGGGCAGGGGAGGGGAGGTGGGGAGGGGGAGGAGGCCAGAGGTTTCCACTCCTAAGGCCCCAACCAAGGGCTGGGGTTCTGGGGGACCCCTGGGCCTGCAGCTCCCCTCTTCCTCCGAGCACTGGACAACCCCGGGAGGGACCAGCAACTGGCCCCGTGCAGGGGCTGGGAAGGAAGGGCCCGGCGCTCGGGGTGCCGGCTGCGGCACACCCCCTCTCCCTCCCCGGGTCTGGGCCCCCACCTGCACTTGGAGGTCTGCATCCGCCAGGGCCTCAGGGACGGCGCCATTGACCACCACGTCCAGGAGCAGAAGCCCATCAGGGTCCAGGCCCCGCGCCACCTGGGTCATTCTGAGCAGCTCCCCTGCAATCCGGCCCCACCCAGCTGGGGTCACTTCGGGGAGAGGGCCTGGGTCCGGACCTCAGGGTCCTCCCACCCCCCTCGGGGGACACCTTGCTCACCCGTAGCAAACTCCACGTGTGACTCCTGCCGGAAGCTGCCACCCGTCAGGGAGTGGCCATTCAGTGCCTCCCCACTCTCTCCGGCCAGGGCCCAGTAGATGGGGGCAATGGTGACCACCAGCACCCGCATCAGAGGCCCTGGACAGGGTAGGGAACAGAGGCTAGGTTAGGGCCGGATGTTCAGGGTGGGCACTCGCCTGCTCAAGAGCCCTCCGTGGCTCCCCAGTGCCCCCGGGAGAGCGCAGCCCTCTCCCTCCCTGCTCACGTACGCCCTTGGGACTCTGCACTGCTCATTTACCCGAGCCCGGGGAGCAGAAAAGGCAAACTTCTCTTCATGGAATAGCTGTGAAAATGAGTAAGTCTGTAGGTACAAATGTCTGTGACTTGGAGACCATCAACTCAGCTCCACGGGCCGGGGGTCACTAAGGCCCCGGGAGCCAGGCGCGCCGCAGCTGTCCCTGCACTTTTGCTGGGCTGAGGTGAGACCAGCTGTGTTTGCAGAGTCCAGGACAGGAAGGATCGTTGCAAAACACTGATTTAGAAAACGCAGCCAACAAGCCGCCCAGGACGTGGGCTCTGGGGCCTCCCCGTGATGCTCGGGCACTGCCAGGCCCAGCCGTGTGGGGTCAGGGGCGGCAGCGGCTGAGACGCTGCCTGGGGGTGGCTGGGCCCTTGGCTGAGCCCAGGCGCATCTCCGGGGCACTGGCTGAAGTCCCCCAACCCCACTGTGCATATAAGGCTGGAGCGGGGGCAGCTGTGGGGACACCGCTCCCGGGAGGGGAGACAGCGAGGCCCACCGGGCGGGGGCTGCGGGTCTCTGCAGAACCCCGCGCTCGGAGCAGGCTGTGCCCGAGTGGGCCTTGCTGGGCTCTCAGCTTTCCAGCTCATTGGAGTCTTCCGGTTTCCCGTCCGTCGCCTGCATCCCATGTACCACAACTGTTTCTGGCGACCTTTCACAGAGCCCCCAGTGGCTTCAAACACCGCTTTCTGGGTCCCTGCAGCCGCTTAATCACAATCAGTGTGCGTGTCTGTGAGTATGCGTACGTGTGTGTGTGTGCCCACGCGCATGTGTGTGGGAGTACTGGGAATGCAGCCTGGGGGCTCCTGCATGCTAGGTGTCCACCAAGCTGCATCTCCAGTTCTTTTTATGCTTTCATTGAAAGACAGGGTCTCCCTCTGTCATGGTTGATACACTGTGTCAACTTGAGAAGTTTAGAAGTTTAACTGAGAGACTCAGCAGGGAGCCAGGGTCCTTATTTGTAAACATCCTCATCCTGTGCAAGAGGAGGGCACAGAGATTTTGTGAGTGCTACACCTGCCCTAGGGAGTGTGTGTGGCAGGGTGTGGCCTGCATACACTCTAAGGGAGGAGAAGAGGCTTGTTTTCTCTCTTTTGCTCTGGCTGCTTTTGCTGTAGCTGCTGCCTTGAAGTGTTGCCCCAGTGCCACACCACCCTGCCCTGCAGCCAGCTGAGTATGGACTGAAACCTCCACAAACTGAGCGAACTAAACCTTTCTTTCCTTCATTTTGGGTGTCGGGTGTTTTGTCCTAGCAATGAGAGCAAATAACCAAGACACCCTCACTGGTTCAGGTTGGCCTTGAACTAGCAACCCTCCTGCCTCAGCCTCCAAGTAGCTGAGATTAGTTAGGGGGCAGCCAGATCTCTAGGCACTAGGCCCTGTGCAAGCCTCTGAGAACGGCCTCTGCTGCTTTGCGCTCCAGCATCTGCTGGAGGGTCCCCAGTGGGTCCCGGGGACAGCTGGTCTCCGTGAGACGCCCACTCACCCACATCACTCACCCACATCTGCCGGGATGGGGCTGATGCTGCTCCGGATGGTGGAGACCCCTGACAGCGCCTCCTGTTGCACGCTGATGTTGAGAGCGGCCGCACCAAACTCCTGGCCATTGATCACCCCGGTCATGCTGCCCCGGCTCCCCCGGGGTTGCTCTGTGAGGAAGCAAAAGGGGCAACAGTGACACTTGCTAGCCACTTGTGCCCTCGGGACGAGCAAGAAGAGAACACTGCAGCTCAGAGAGGAGCAGTAACTTCCCCCAAGACACACAGCTAACTGTCATAGACCCAATGCCCAGGGCATCCTGACTCAGAGAGAAGCAAATACGTGTGCAGGCGCCACCAGGAGTGGGCTCATCTGTGAAATGAGCGTGGTGGCCCTGGGACACGCAGGAGCCCTGTGATGGCAGGGCCTGGCACCCTGGGGTGCTGGGCCCCATGCAGAGCTGCATGCCATCACCTGAGGTCCCCATTGCATTGGTGGCCCTGGCCCAGCGCCCTGCAGCTGGCCTGGCTGGGGCAGGGCGGCTTCCTAGCAGCGCCTGGAGGTCTGCCAGGGCCGTACTGCAGCTGGGGGGTGTGGGGGGGGTGCTTCCTCTGTCTAATGGGCAGACACCTCCCGCCAGGCAGCTGGCATTCCAGAGAAGTTAGCAGAAGTTAGCCCACCCTCCATCGCCAGCTCTCAGGGGACATTAGCAACAAACAACCCATGATCTGTCAAAAAATAACAGAAAACACTCAGCGGCCAGGATCCTAAATGGGTAAATGAGGGGTCTGGCGAGCACTGATTCTAGGAAGCAGAGCCGCTTCCTGCAGCCTGGGTCCGGGGCTGATGAGATTTGCGCTGGGCTGGGATGTGTCCCAGTGGACCTGCTGCTCTGGGGTGGGTGGGGAGACAGAACGGAGCCCGAGCCTTCTAATGAGGGGACAGGAAGGAGTCAGGAGCCGCAGACGATGAGGCAGGAGCGTGACCCGGCAGGCTCGGAGAGGACAGGGCCTCAGAGCTCAGGAAAGGGAGGCCACGTCCCATTTCACGGACCTGGACCTGGGGTGTCTCTGCAGCTCTTGTCCCCGGCAAGACCGGGACTGGGACCTATCAGGCTGGCTGGGAAGGAGGAATGAAGGAGACAGGGAAGGCAGAGAGAAGTCTGTAGTCAGGAAACCTCAAAAATTTCCTCTAGCTGGACACGGTGGTGCACGCCTATAATCCCAGCACTCTGGGAAGCCGAGACGGGAGCATTGCGAGTTTATTTAACAACTTTACAAGACCCTGTCTCAAGGTAAAAAACATCAAAAGGGGCCGGGGATGGAGCTCAGTATGAAGATCGTGGGTTCAATCCCTAGTACTGTAAAATGACAAGAACAAAAATGAAACAACACCTGCAAACCAAAACAAAAACTCACTTGACCTAGTAACTGAGGAATTTACCCTGCAGAAACATTCAGGCCACCACACCAAGATGGGCACCACAGTCTGGTCCCGAGAGTAGAAAGTAGCCAACAGAAATGAAAATAAATCATTTCCATGCCATAATAGGAAGCCAGCAGAGAAGAGGGGGACCCTCGCTGGCTATTGGGGACATCACCTAAGACAGAGCGGCCTTATCCACAGCAGGCTGTGAATGAGGGCTTGTTTGTAAAAAGAATAGAGAATCTTTCCACTCAGGGAAAATGTGGGAGGATGCGTTCCCAAATCATGGCCTAAGCTATTTCTGGTAACTGAATTATGGGAGATAATTACTTCTTCCTTCTTGGAATTCTATATTTTCCGGCCCTTGTTCAATTAGCGTATTTGAAGGGAAAAGAGTTGTTTCCATTAAAGAATAAGGAGACTGTCAAGGGTTGAATTGCGCCACACTGCCCAAATGCACATGTTGGAGTCCTAACCTCGGACCTCTGACTGAGACCTTAGGATCTTTGCAGAGGAAACCAACAATGGGATCATTAGTCTGTGCCCTAATCCAGTATGCCTGTGCCCTTATAAAATGGGGAGCATGCCAAGAAATCCCAGCACTCAGGAGGCCGAGGCAGGAGGATTGTTACGAGTTCAAAGCCAGCCTGGGCTACACAGTGGAACCCTGTCTCAAAAAACCAAAAGCAACAATAATGACAATAATAAATAAAAAGGGGAAATTCAGAAACAGACACACAGACACAATGCCCCATGACGATGAAGGGCAGCTGCAAGCCACGAGGAGCTGGGGACAGGGCCCTCACAGACCCCTGCAGACCTCAAAAGGGACCAGCCCTGCCCACACCCTGACCTTGCCCGTCAAGCCCCCAGCACCGCGAGACAGGCAGTGTGTGTTTCTTAAGTCTCCGTGGGCAGCCCCTTCCTGTCAGCCCGGCCTGGGGAGCCAGCCCAGAGGCCATACCCAGGTCAACAGGAGCGGGAGGACCACGCCAGGAAACAGAAGGCAGTCCTGGGGTGCAAAGCCACGCCCAAGAGCTCCCCTGGCTGGTGTCACCAGGCTGAACTTCCAGTGCTGCGTGGGTTGGCCTCCTGCCCTGATTGTAGGAGCCAGGGGACCGGGGCCAGAGAGGGCCCACGTTTGGTAGGCAGTGGGCTTCAAGTGACATAGGGCCGAATCCCAATTCTGGTTAGTTGGGAGTAGGGTTCTATCCCCGGAGAAGGGTTCTGTGGAGAGAGATTCTGACATTGCCTATGATGACAGACTGCTGCCTGCCAGGCACGGGGCCGGAAGAGGGTTTATGGAGAGTCTGATATGGAATGTGGTGATAGATTAGTGATGCCTGCCATGGACAGGGTTAGAGAAAGGTTCTGTGAAGAGAGAGCCTGACATGGTGTATGGTGATAGATTGGTCATGTCTGCCATGGACTGGCCTGGAGCAGGGTTCTATGGAGAGAAATTCTGACACTGTATGCACTGGTAGATTAGTGATGTCTGTTAGGCACAAGACTGGAGAAAGAGTCTGACGTTGCAATCTGTGCTAAATTGGTGATGTTTGCCAGGGCAGGGCTGGAGTAGGGTTCTATGAAGAGAGATTTTGACCTTATGTGTGGTGATAGATTGGTGATGTCTGCTAGGGATGGGGCTGGAGAAGGGTTCTATGGAGAATGATTCTGACCTTGCATATGGCCATAGATTGCTTATATTTTCCAGGGACAAGCGAGGGACACAAAGCCGTATATGTGGACTACTTGCTACAGGGCACAGACCACCCAGAAATACTACTCTATGACTTTCCTTTGTGTAGGTCCATATTATTTTCCTGTGGTTTCTCAGGATTGCCCATTTTTTTTTAACTTTAAATTTTGCTCTGGCCCAAAGGAAAGGGAAGTTGAAGAATCCTGAGCGAGCGGGGTTAGTGACGTCTCTGAGCTGTGTCCCATCTGACTACGTTCACGGACAGCCCATGTGCGAAGCATGGGCAGGCACTAGCTGCCCCCACATGCACCACAGACATACCTGTTTATGCTGCCAAATTCACAGGCTGTGAAATATCCTGGGACAGCCAGGGACCCTGGCTAACGTGAGTGGCAAACAGGCCCCCTGAGACTCAGTTTCCCTGACTGCAAGTGAGCAGGGTGGACAAGAGGACCCACAAGGAACCCCCGCCCCTGCACTGACTGATTCTGAGTTTCACTAAGCAAAGAGTTGGGGAGCCAGCAGCATGGTGGGCTGGGTGCCCCCAAAGCAAGGCACAAACCCCCAGGGTACAGGAGCCCCTGCCAGTGTCCACAGATCCCTGGGCAGCGATGTCTCCTACCTCTCACCACCAGGAACGCCCGGGCTATGGCAGAGCCCAGGAGGTTGTGAGCAACGCACTCGTACTCCCCGGCATCCCCGGCCTGCACGCGCTCCAGCCCCAGGCTCCCGTCCTGCAGTGTCCGGACTCGCCCGCCGGCTCGCAAGGGTCGCCCCGCACGCAGCCACTCAATGGTGGGCGCTGGCTCTCCAGTGGCCTGGCACCGCAGGGCCACGTCCTCGCCGGGCCTCGCCGTGACGTCCTGGGGCTCTACCTGAAACACCGGGGCACCTGTGGGAGACCCAGGGCAGCTTTTAGGAACACGAAGTTATTTTTGTCTATCAATTCTGATACATCAGACCACAAGGCGAGGCCAGGAAGAGAAAGGGCGGGGCGCCCAGGGTCCTAGCCCAGGTCCTGCCCACACACTTCCACTCCCCCTCCACGACCTCAGCCACAGGCCAGGCCATGAAGCGTTGGTTCTCAGCGGCTGCCGGGGACCCACTGCTCAGCCCTCTCGTGATTTGCTAAACAATCCTCCATCCTAAGACACGCAGGTTGTTTCCAGTGACACAGGTGACCTTGCTGGAGCCTTGTGACACGGTGGGGAGCTGGGCTCCTTGCTGTGAGCGACTTTTCCCGGGCTCCCCCTGGCTCTATGCTTTCTCATCCAAAGATGGGGCCAGTGCTTCCCAGTGCGGACCCCCGGGGATGCAGACAGAACCGCCCAGTGCCGGCGAGGCTTCGGGGCTGGCGGGACACACACACCTCAGAGCACGAGACCTGCCAGCCTCAGCTGCCACCCCCTCGGGGGCTGCTACCAACTGCCACAAGTGGTGGTCAGCGCCACAGAATGTGTGTCCTTGCAGCTCGGAGACTGGAAGTCCCCAATCCGTGTCACTGGGCTGAAGCCACCGTGCCACACTCCCTCCAGGGGCTCCGGACCGGAGAGAATCCCATCATTCCTTGGTTCCAGGTTGCACGACCCCTTCCTCTGCCTGTGTGCCCCCTGAGCCTCCTCCCCATGTATCTAATTTCCTTGTTTCTCTTTTCTTTCCTTCCTTCCTTCTTTCCTTTCTTTCTTTCTTTTGTTGTTTTGAGTATATAGTTCAGGCTGGTCTTAGACTCACTATGGAGCAGTGGCTGAACTCACAGCAATCCTCCTGCCTCAGCCTCCTGAGGGCTGGGATGACAGGCGTGAGCCGCCATGTCCAGCTGTCTCTCTTTTCTAAGAATCCTTGGAGAAACCTGGGACAGTTTCCCAACCTCAGGGTCCTCAGCCCAATCATTGCTGTACGCGTTCTTTGCTCAGGTGGGATCCCCAGGTCCTGGGCTTCAGGCATGGACACATCCTTGGGAGCCGCGCCCTTGTCCAGGGCCATAGTTTCTCTGGCTGAGTGTGTGCACTGTAGGACCTTCCGGTTCTGCTGCAGGGCGGGGGGACATCCTAATGACCCGCAGACCACGCAGGCCACGCAGACGTGGGCTCACCGGAAGACGCGTTCCAGAGTCTGCACAACTCTGCTCGCAGTCACCCCGGCCCGGCAATGGCCTGCAGCAGAATCTACGACACACATGACGGCGTCACCACAGGGTGGAAACCCAGCCAGCAACGGGCACCAACCAACTCCACAGGAACGGCACACGCGTGCCACCCACAGTGTGGTGCAAAAGAAGCCCGACACGGGAGACCGTAATGAGATTCCACTACAAAACAGTTTTTTGCCAGGCGTGGTGTTGCACACCTATAATCCTAGCACTCAGGAGGCTGAGGCAGGAGAATCGCCTCACGTTGAAATCCAGCCTGGTCTACATGGGGAGATCCTGTCTCAAAAAACTGAAAAATATATGTACGTTTTCAAATTTCAGGAATCTAGAATCAATGAAAGGTGCACAACCTGTCGAGACTCCCTTCTCCATAAAAAGCTTCTAGAACTTTGGGTAAGAACAGTGGGCGTCTGTTCTTCCTGCCTGGGACTGTGCCCCCCTCCCCCACTGCAGTAGTCACCCTGATTGTCATCCTGTGACTAGGGCAGGGCTGACCTGGAATGGGGGAGGAGGGAAACAGACCCCAGAAGGAAAACCGGTCTGAGACAAATGGGGGGCTGCGGCTGCCGAGGAGAAGCCCGAGGCAAGGGAGGTGTCGCCAGCCGGACCACCGCCCACTGTCCCGGCGGTGTGGCAGGTGTGACCCTCGCAGGGAGACCTCCAGGGACGTGGAGGAAGCTGGGACCTGGCCCAATCGACCTGCAGCCACAGCCCCCACTGCGATTCTACCTCCTCACGTCTCTGGCCCGACTGCCACTGCGCTATTGAAGTGCTTCCGAGGGCGACTTCTAAAATCCAGGTCTGATGAGTCACACAGCCGTGCCCTGCCCGGGACCTCTGTGCACTGTCCTTTCTCAATCAAGCTGAGACGTCTTTGTTCTTGATCTGGCTGGTGAATTTCCATTAGAGTGTTTAGAGACTGTCTCTCCGTCTCTGTCTCTGTTTGTCCTTAAAGTAAGCTCTCCACCACGAAGTCATGTCCTTTTCTTTTCTTTTTTTTTTAAATTTTGAGACAGGCCATCCTAAATTGCCCAGGCTGGGCTCAAATTGCGATCATCCTGCCTCAGTCTCCCCAGTAGCTAAAATCACAGGAGTGTGTCACACCTGGTTTGAGGCCTTTTTTTTTCTTTTTTTGTGGCACCAGGGATCAAACTCACAACCTCACACCTGCCAGGCAGGCACTTAAGCCACTGAGCCAAACTGCCAGCCCTTGTTTTTTGAGGCAGGGTCGCACTATGTAGCTCAGGCCGGCCTTGCACTCACGTTGTAGCCCAAGCCGGCCTCAAACTCACAATGCTCCTCCTACCTCAGCCTCCTGAGTGCTGGGATTAAAGGCGTGCCCCACCCCGCCCAGCTTTGAGGCTGTTTCTTACACAAGTTTTCCAGTTTAGCAACCGCCTCTCTGCTGCTGGGAAAGGAGGTGCTGGCCACTGCTACCAACGGATAAGGCCACACAGGTCCCCTGCTGGACCTCTGACCCCAGGACAGGGAGGGTGGCTGCCCTGTAGGGTCCCTTGGGGTTTGTTGATGGGGTGGGGCTGTGGTTTTTATGGTGCTTGGCTGAAGCTGAGTGTTCTGGTCCAGCACCAGAGCCCTTCTCTCTCCTGGCATAGCTCCCCTCGCACTCTGCGACAGGAAACTCCCTCCGCCCCTTCCAGGGCGTCTGTGAAACCCCACAGCTCTCCCTGGGCTCCATGGTGACAGACAGCATCCCACGCCACATGCTGGGGACTAAGAGTGTCTGTTCTCGCCAACCCCAGCTCTGCAGCTCAGATGTGGGTGCCCCCAGGGTGGGGCACCGAGAAAGTGTCATGGTTGATACATTGTGTCAACTTGAGAAGGTGGGAAGTTTAAGTGACTCAGCAGGGGGGGCCAGGGTCCCTAGTCTGTAACATCCTCAGCCTGTGCACCAGGAGGGGCACAGATGGTGTCAGCGCCACCCCCGCCCCAGGGGAGCAGCCTGCGTACTGTAAACGGCGAATGAGGGACTGATTGCTGCTTCTTAGGAGGAGCTAAAGTCTTCGCCCTTAGCTTGGACGTCGTCTCCTGGCTTCCGGCACAGACTGTTCGGCTTGTCAGAGACTCCAGCCTTCCGTCGCAGACCCATCAGCCTCCTGATACCGACTTGCACGGGACGCTGCGGTGAGCTCCAGGCCCTGGGCTGGGCCCTTCAGCCTCCAGCGTGCAGAACCCTCTGCACACGCCCTCAGCCGACCCTGTGGCTGCCATCGTAAGCCCATCTCGTCATTTCTTATACGTTTGTATCTCTCGTGTTACATCTGTTTCTTAGTAAACCCTGACTGACGCAGGCGGCAAAGGCTTTCCCACCTCTACTCATCAGTGACACCCAGAAAGCTCTCCACGCAGAGAGCCCTAAGGAGCCCACCGGGAAATGACTACGACTAGGAACTAAGTTAGTAAGATGGCAGGATACAAGACCAAGATATAAAAACCAATGGTGTTTCTGTGTATGAACAATAGAAATCAAACTAAAATAACTATTAGATCCAAAATAGCATCTATTTCCAGGCTCAGTGGCACATGCCCATAATCCCAATATTCAAGAGGCTGCGGCAGAAGGATCTCTGCAAGTTCGAGGCCTCAGCTAGTGAGTTCAAGGCCAGCTTGAACTACAGAGAGATCCTGTATTCAAGAAAAAAAAAAAGCAACCAAAAATAATAGAATACTTAGTAAGCAATTTAACAAAGAAGTTTAAGCCCTTATACCCACAACTACAAAATATCACTGAGAGAAATGAGAAATGAATGCTCTGCATAAATGATACTAGAACAATTGGTAAGATGTAAAGGAAAAGAAGAAAGAAAGAGAAAAGGAACCGAGCATGGTGACACACGCCTGTAACCCCAGCACTCTGGGAAGCTGAGGCAGGAGGATGGGTACTTTAAGCCCAGTCTGGCAATTTAGGGATACCGAGATCCTGTTGCAAAATAAAAATTTAACAATGTCTGGGGAATGTAACTTAGTGCTAACGCCCTAGGTTCCACCCCCAGTACCAAAAGAAATAAAAAAGGAATTTAGACACATATCTCACAGAAAAATGAACTCGAAACAGATCACAGACTTAAATGATACAAAAACTACAACTATAGACAT
>RJWM01023657.1:0-31817 GCA_004363535.1 Dasyprocta punctata
AATTAAAAGAAATCAGGCCCCTAAAATTCAAGGACCCAATCCAAAAATGGGCATCTGAGGTGAATACACACTTCTCAGAGAAAGAAATGCAAATGGCAAATAAATATATGAAAAAATGCTCAACATTAATGGTCATTCGGGAAATGCAAATTAAAACAACGCTGAGATTCCATCTCACTCCAGAAAGAATGGCCAAGATTAAAAAATCAACCAACAACAAATGCTGGAGGGGCTGTGGGGAAAAAGGAACTCTTCTCCACTGTTGGTGGGAGTGTAGACTGGTGCAGCCACTGTGAAAGTCAGTGTGGAGATTCCTCAAGAAGCTAGGATTAGAGATCCCATTCAACCCAGCTATCCCTCTTCTGGGGATTTTCCCAGAAGAATTGAAAACTTCATACCACAGTGATATCTGTGCACCTATGTTTATAACAACCCAATTTGTAATAGCCAGATTTTGGAAACAACTCAAGTGCCCATCAATCAAAGAATGGATAAAAATGATGTGGTATTTTTATATAATGGAGTACTACTCAGCTATTAAGAATGATTGCATTGAGACTTTTGTAAGTAAATGGTCATGACTTGAGACCATACTCATAAGTGAGATAAATCAAACCCACCTGTGTAAATACCGTATTGTCTCCCTAGTGTAAGAAATGGAAAAAGTATATATGATGCAAAATCTATAATAAATACTACGTAAGGGTAAAAAACAGCTCAAAGAGCAAAAGTAATTGGGAAGGGAAAAGGTGGAAAGAGAAAAGGGAAGAGGAAAAGATATAAACCTGTATATATGTATATGTAAGATAACTAAAATGAACACACTGCTGAATGTATTCGTTATTGAGAAAGAACAATTGATACTCTCATGATTAGATCAATTTTACATGTCTTTATCTGGTAATGCAAGTAACGATTTTAAAGATAACGATACGCAATATTGCAACCATTGTCAAGTTTCTATCATCCGGTTTTGTAAACCTGCAATGTTACTGGTGTGCATTTACTCTACTTGTTTGTTTTGTTTGTCTCTTTTGCTTGTTGTCTTTGTTATATATGTCTCTTTTTTTTCTTCACTTAAATAAAAAAAGGTAAAATAAAAAAAGTGGTTCACTTCACACAAGACAAGATTTCATGACTCTGGTAAGAAATACAAAGATAATTGTTTTAGTGATTTGCACAGTGACACAGGAATATTCAAATCATATAATGACATGTGAAACAGTCACAATGACAAGCTCAGAAATTCTACAAGGAACTTTTTATAACAGGGCAAAGTAGCTCTGTTCTTTTACTGTGGCTTTGGCCTTAAACATCAAATGTGACCCCTCCTGAGATACTTGAACTCTGGAGAGTTTCACTGTATAGGTCAAGAGTAGGTTACTTGAGTTTAAAGTTTGCTAGAGTTCCTTCTGGCACAAACTCTACATCTGAATCTTAGGTTGTTTGAGTGGTAGCGACAGAAAAGCACTGTTTATCATCATTTCTAGAGGGAACTGGATTGGGTCCTGCATTTCAGCCCCCTTTCCATCAGGATAATAGCTCCTGGTGTCAAAATTATTTGACAGCCAACACAGAAGTTGGTGTAGAGGGAGGGAGCGTGAGTAAGTAGGCTTATGATCTCTTCCTTTCGCATCATCAGTGGCTGCTCATTACTCCAACATATGGTATAATGTTCTTAAACCTGACTGGCCTACTGAAATCCCAAATCCACACCTTAAGCAAGCAGTGAGAAGAATTCTCAAAGTAAGTTATGTAGGAAAAAATTGTGATGCTTCTTAAGGGTCTGATTATCAGCATGTATCATATGCTTTTCACCTAATTCCTTAACTGTACTTGTTTTGGTTTCAGTGGGCATGTGATTCAAGAGTTGATAAAATTTCACATGAATATGAAATACATTAAAATGTGTGTTCTTTTCCTCTTAAATGACTTACTTGTATTTAGAGTAATATTCTCTTCATGTTTAAAAATCAATGTCTCATTTTGATTCTAATAGAAACATCATTCTACACAATGAGGCACAGAAATAGAACAATTTAAATACGTATCTTTTGTGTGCATGGTTGTTGCAGGTTAAAGAAGGACTATATTTCATGGTATCTCTTTTTTCTTCATTGAAAGTAAAGGAATTGTTATTTCAAAGTAATTAGACTCTGTATGCTTTTATTCTAATTATTTAACCTTTAGAAAATTTCCATTTCCTTCACTCTGTTTATATTCCACTACCCATATTCAAGATTTTTTTTCTATTTTTTCATGAGGAAATAAAACAAATAAAACAAAGGAGGAGATTACTCTATTGTACACAGAACTCTGATGCTAAGAATTCAAAATTAACATTTTCAGTACTTCAAGCATTTCTTCACTCTCAACATATTGATGGTGCAAAAATATCTTTTCTAAGGCATATTGCAGAATCTGTGATTACAGCAGTCCTATGTGGTAAAACTCACAGAAAATACAATGAAATCTGCAAGTTGATGTCAATTTTTCTTGGAGAGACTAGGTAAAAAGAGTGCTTTCTCAAAAGAAAGTATTCAGTTTTGCTTCATTTTAATATAGCACCAAATGAAGCATAATTTAAAAAGTTTAAAACATAAGCACTGGATTAATTTGGGATTGTACTTAATGTCTGTGCATTTAACTAGAGCATATATAACTGCATAACTGCTTGAATACACAGAAATTTATGATTAGTAAAAATATAATCAAATGGCAGATTTATGAAAGATTTAGAATCTCAATTTTTTCTTAGCCACTGTTGGAGCTTTTTAATGAGCAAAAGATAAGTTCACTTTTAATGCATGTTATGAGCTGACTGACATAGTGACTGGTTGTTCAATTGCTTTGAGTAAACAATTTACTTCCTAATTGTTGTATCTTAGACTTTCTCAACATTTGCCAGATATTTCCAGGCTCCAATTACTATATGCTAAATTAATGATCTGGTTATTATCAGTAATGAATAGATAACATATATTTATTTTTCTCACTTATCCAAACTACAAAGTTCAATAGCAAGAAAACAAGTTACCATATACATTATATGTAGTAAAGTTATTTACAAAACCCTGAATATCTTTTGGGTTGTGCTAAGGAAATGGCTAGGATAGTGATAGTCATTATCTTGCATGAAAGACTTTTTACATCATTATTTCTTTGAACTCTTATTGGATTGGAATCCTAGGAGAAAGCTTATTATGCTGCATACAAACTGGCTTCTTTGAAAAGCATTTTAAAGCAGATTACTTGAAAATATATCTGAAGATCATGAAGAACAACAATGGATAGCAGAGCAACCTGAAGTTGTGAAGAAAAGATGATATTGACTCTAGATAGAAACTATTAGTATGTTTTCAAGAACATGTAATAGAAGTGGTACAGGGAAACTGAGATTTTTGCTCATGAGACATGACCAGACTATGGCAAACTCACAGACAAGGAGCTCAGGAATAAACACAATGACTTCACTCTTATCCCTTCCTCCAGCCACCTGCTTATGCTCTCCATAGACTGAACCCACTTAACCAGAAGCTCTGGTGATCCACAGAGGGAGAATAAATGTGCAAGAGTATAGTGAAGTTAATTAGCAGACATGTCAGTCTAAAAGTGACAGTTTTTGTGACATGAAGTTTATCTAAGGATATGGAATAAATCTGATGGCAAAAAAATTCCCTTATATTTTGGAATATGTCTTGAAATTATGTCTTGTAATGCATTAGCATATTAATTTTTGTCCTGTAATGCACAAGCGAAATTTTAAAGTCCCTTGATTTCCCACTCTCACTCAATCTGATGTGCACTGTATTTTTTACTGTTTTAGCTTTCAAACTAACTTCTGTATCATTAACTCATTCAGCAACAGGCACTGAGCGTATTCTTCCACTGCATTGTCTGACTGTCAATATCAACATAGAGATGAAATTCCATAGTACTACAGGATACACAGAAGAAATGAATGAAGATTCCAGGTCTTTATCTGCTGTGTCTAATTTGCTGCCCTGTGTCTCATGGAAAACAAATAAGATTGAGTGTGTCTTGAAGGCAATTCTGTTTCTCTTTATTGCAGCTAGTAAAATGGCAACCTGGATATGATCGGGCTTTTCCAACAAGTTTAACAGTAAGAAATATAGGCAGGTTATATTATATAACATCCAGAAAATATATATTTGAGTCTGGTTAATGTGAATTCATACTGAAAAGAAAGATTCAAAGATAATATGATTCTATTTTGAAATTTCCAGACAAAGTTAGGGTTTTACAACAGAGTTATTTTCCTTTAGGAAAATTTTAGGCCATTTTCAGAGTTATCCTAGGAAGAAATGTGCAGAAAGTTTGCATATATTCCAACAAAATTATATTAATTTCTTCTATAGATTATTACATTTTTTGGATAAACTGGTGGATTATGCAAGAATAAAATGTATGTGAATGTGCATCTCTGTGTGAGAGAGATGAAGAGAGAGCATGAGTATTTTGTAGTAGTAATTGCTAGAAATGTGTTGGAATTACCAAATTTATGAAATTAATTACCTGTAGGGTGAATTACGAATCAGAGTCCATCCTGTTTTATGGGAATGTTGCGGAACATTTATTTATTCACAAAATAAAATGCAATAACCAAGTAAAGTAATTTATGAGCAACTGGAGAGTTTGGGAGGAAATTACTGTCTTCTACGAGTTAAAACAATCCTGAAAAACTATCGGCACCATGGAGAGCGACAAAATATCATGAACCTTCTTAGTCATCTTTGTGTTCAAAGATAAGATTCTGTTCATGATCTGATTTCTAATAATTTAATTTATCTTGTGCAATTTCTTTCAACCAGAACGAAAGATTTCATTGATAAGATAATAAAAATGGATTTTAAAATTATTTTTACCTTAAGGAGTCCTTATTATCTGGTACAGATGATGACAGGTGGGAAAACTGCTTTAGTTTAGCTGGTGGTACAGGAAACTTATTTATTCTAATTGCTTCAATGTCCCTGTCTTTTCTACAATGATACCTGTCACACCAAAAGAATACAAGGATCGTCACCAAACTAATGATCTGTTGTATTCTCTCAATTATAACATTGTTGGGATTAAAGCAGAAGTGGCTTAGCTGAATATGGAGGTTATCTTCAATTGTTCTTAGATAAGGAGTCCCGCTCTTCTCTTTTGAAAAAAAAAAAGGATATATCTTCTATCCTGTAAATTGCTGCCCAAACCAAGAAAGGGATAAATCTCAAGTGACCACTTACAGAAAGTCAACCATATTTAATTATCTAAAAGGCCATATATAACTGGCCCTTAAAAGAGTTGCTTCTGTGTAAGATAGGTCTCTTCTTATAGTATTACAGAGGATGAGTAACTTTCAACTTACAAGTCTGTACGCATTTTTAACAACTTGTAAAGTTTTACCACTCCTGTTTACTCACTTCATTGCCACATCCTTTGTATGTCACCTACCTAAATTAAAAGGATACAGCCAAGAATCATACTGAATCATAATTAATTCTTTATTTAAAAAACATTACCCACCTTGTATTTCTCTGCTGCAGAACTAATCTTTTTTAGTGCCCCCAGCTGACCTTATTTTAATGGTTTAAAACTGACATTAACTTTCCACTAAGCAATGCCTTAACCTCAGAATATTCTCAAGGTTTAGACAGTATTTGTGTAAGACTTTCACTTTAAAAATACACATCTTCATGCATGTGGCATATACTTGCAATTATTCCTAGAGTATAGCTGATATAAAGCAAAATTTGAATCAAATCATGACTATATGTGAATATCTCTAAAACAGATCACTTTAAATTAGTTATATGTTTCCAAATTTTATTTTATAAAGCTAATTAATTTCAAATTAGTTCAGATATGGTAGAAAAGGGTAGGCATTTTATTCTCCTGTAACGATTTTAGGTGACAGTGGTTCTCCTTTGAAAAACTACTTAATTACTCCTTTGTCTCATCCCATACTCCTTCTGAAAATGGAATCAATATAAGTTATAATGGAACTCAATGAGTGACTTGAATCTTAATGAAGAACACATTAGGAATCCTTATAAACGAGATGTGAACACCCAGTTCAATGTATTGGAACTTTACCATGCTGCCCTTCCCATGTTTGAAAAATTATTTACATGACCATTAAATGTGGCTTATCTTTTAAAAGAAGCCTCAGAGATTAATGTAACCTCCCAAATAGTTGAAGTAAATGATTACAGTGACATGCACCTTTGCAAAATTTATTCTAATCAGCAAAATGGAACTAAAAATTTTGGGACAAGATGTTGGTTTGTATTTCAAAAGGAAGGGAAAAGTCCTTTTAATCATATTTGGACAATTTATTTTTATTACAAAAATAAATTAGGTATTATAGTTGTATTTTTACCAGGATATATATGCTTTATATTAAATAGTAGAAATAAATACACTACTTTCGATGGAGGTCTATGTTTTTTTCAATCACAAGCAGGACATATCATAAATGTGAAGTTTTATTTGAGTCTGTGTCTAGTGGCTGAGGTATGGAGGAGCTTCCAAAGTACATTTGCCAAAAGTGAGGCTATTAATCCTCTTCTTAGAGATGACATTTAAATTCATTCTTCATGGAAACGACTTGTGCCTTCTCTGCTATCCACTCACCTCTTTGGGGGAAAGATGAGAGTATTCCTCTTTTTATTGATTTCTTATACATCTTGTGAACTCTTATAATGTTATCATTAAGCAGAAAAAAGAATGAAGAAATAAACTGAAACAGGCTGTAAGTGTTAGGATGCTTCTTTGGAGCAAGCCCAGAAAGTTTTAAAAATTCCTATATATGCTAAATAGAGGAAACAATCATTCTAAAGTATGATGCTCTATTCATGCTACCAGAGTACGTAGACATTCTTCACTGTGAAATAATGTGATATATTATATTTTGGAATTATGCATAATATAGGACAAAATATTCATTATGTATGCCACAGATTATATATATATATATATATATATACACACAGATATATATATTCACATTTAGAATACATGTATTTGAGATATATATTGTGTATATATAAAATGCAAGTTGAAAAATGACATTTAAAGTCAAAAAAATGAAGTAATTTATACTTCAGTTTAGACAGAAGAGTCTGGAATTAATATTCTTGCCCATAGAATTGAACTCCAGTCCTGGCTTGTTTTAGTTACTTTTCTCTCATTGCTGGAACAAAATGCTCCAACACTCAAAATTAAAGAAGGAACGGCTTATTTAGCTCACAGTTTGTGGGGGTTTCAGTCCATAATCAGCTGGCTCCAAGGCAGGGTGAAATGGCTGAGGGGCAACACTTGAGGGAGGCAGAAGACAGAAAAAGCAGTAAGAGCAAATAAAGGGGTAAAGCAAGCCTCTTCTCCTCCCTTATACTGTAAGCAGGCTAACCCCCCAACCCCAGGCTGGAGTAGCACTGATGCCACATCTGTGCCCTCCTCTTGCACAAGATGAGATGCTTACAAATGAGGAGCCTTTTTGGAAGACACTCAGAACACAACAAGAAGACTGAAGGAGGCCTCTTGGGTGCATTGGGATCCTTGAACTTCTTTTTGTTTGTTTCTCTTTTAAGAGGAAAATAAGTTTTCGTTTCTCTTTCATAATAAGCCTTTTCTGCCTTTGCTGTGTCTTCAAATTTTCCTTTCTCTTTCGCAGACATCTGTTAATGTATGTCTCCTATTCTTGTGCTTGTCTCAATGGGTGTTGTTTCATGCAAAGGAAAAAGGTTTGATTGAGTAGTGCAGATTGTCCTATGCTACAGTATAATGGGTTTCCCAGCCCACAGGTGGTGTTTCCAATACACCATTTTCTTTCAGATGTTGATATGTGGCTCACTTCTTTCAAGTTCCCTAAGGAGTGTTTGCATCTGTTTAACAAAGTCATCCATCTTTTCTCTGCTCCAAAGAATGATAAATGTTTCAACTTCTTAACAACACCCTTTTCTCTTGCCAAAGTGAAAAAAAGGACATTGCCTTTTTCATGTAACTAACAGGGTCACAAAATCCTGCTTCTTTTATTCCTCATCCCCTATACAGATTTTTATGGTCTTGGCTTTTCATTTTTTCTTTGAGGTGAAATCCTTTTCTCGAAACACTGGTCCTACCTTTAGGACCAACTTGAGCAAAGTGCTTCATACAGTTTCAAAATAAGATGTCTGTTTCAAAAAGAACCTACTAGCTGGGGATATAGCTCAGCAGCACAAGCACTTGCCTGGCAAGTGCAAGATCCTGAGTTCCATTCCTGGCACCAAAAAGAACCTGCTGAAAGGAAGTAAAATGTGTATTTTTTTACTCTCTTACCTTAGGATAACTTCTTTTCCATTTATTGGCCATATGCAAAAACATCTGGTGGCCCCACTTTAACAATTTTATAAAACCTAGTAACACATGTCTAAATGTAGTCTACAGAGGTTCAGAGTAAGGCTTGATTTCCATCAGTCCTTTTGGATATGAGCTCTTCATGACACAAGTTATCTGTATGTGTTCCTTCAGCAGCCAGAATAACTGTTAATTATCTATTGCCTGTCTCTATTCCCAACTATTGCTTAGGGATTCCTAGATTCTATGTCAAATATTCTGTGCACCTCATTTTAGAATTCACAGATACAAACTGCTGCCTATAGCCAACTATTTTCTGTGGTCTCACCTGTGCTATGATGTTTTCACAGTCATCCTAGAAGTTTAGGACTTTCTGGTCTGTGTATTTCTAATGCAGTAGGAATGCTGTTCATACTCACTTGAATTATTGGAAGAAATCTAAGAATCATTTGCAACAAATTAAAGAACATTTTAGATAATCACACTAATCATTGCCAACATTCTTTAAGTTACAAAATAAGTGTATGAATTTATCAAAACATCATTTATATATAAACTGTGGCTTAATTTTAAGTTGTGTGAAGGTAAACCATGAAAAGTCTACTAGATTATATAAGCCAGACAGTTTACATAACAGCTTATGTAGCAGTTTGTAATAATTATAAATGTCTTTAAAAGAAAAAAATATGTGAAAATATAGAGGAAGTTTTCTTTAGTGCTTCTAGTTCACAAAGGTATGTGATGGACTGAGAAATGGCTTATTTGTGATTTATTCGAGTTTCATCAGAGGTGTTATAAGAATTTTCAAAATTGTTTCTATTTCCATAAATCCTAGACTTAGGTTCTGTATGAAGAAGAATATAAGAAAATTTAGTGAAACACAAATAACCTACCATTTCAGAAAATTTATATTCATGGCAATAGAGAATCAGAATTACTGCCCCTTCCCATTCCATGTCCACCACAGAATTGTCTAATATATCATGGGACCCAACATTAGTTGGCATAATTTACAAAAGAACGGTGGGACAGATGTTTTTATTCCTCCTCCAAGTTGACAAATGCTACCAGAAAGTACAGATTGTAGTTTACACGTGGTAATGGGAGAGTCCATTCAATTTGAATGCAGGTGACCTTATCATTCACTGTGAGCTGTGTGTTTTGTAGGCACATCTACATCAAATCTGCTTTCCAACCCTGATGATAACCCAGCTAGGTAGATCTCCTGCTCCTTTTTCAGATGAGAGTACACAACTGGTAATGACGGATCTGGGATTTGAAATGCAGTGCCCTTTACATTCCACATAGCTCCTAGTTAGAGAGAACTTTATGGAAAGCAAGCAGTAAGGTGTGTGAGGAATTAAGCATAAGGTCCTGTTCTTAACCTTGCAAGATTACTTTGTAGCCTCAGTACATGAGACAACCTCTTTGCTTATCACTTGAATCACACATTTTTTTTTCAGTTTCTTTTTCTTTGGGTGCTTCTTTTGCTACTTCATTTTCTGGGCAGACAGCAGGAATATCATTCCCAAAGTTTTGTCACTTCAGAAAGAAGAATGAAGATAAAATGCAAATGTCTTTGTGAAAAGTTTTTCTGGCATGAAAGAAATATCTCTTCAGGGAGTGAAGGTTTACAGGTATGGTGTGGAGGCAGGAAACATTAGTGATAATCTAGTTAGTTTAGAAATTAGGTAGCACAGCCTTTTTCTCTTTCCCATGAGAAAACCAAAGCTCAAAGAAGGTACCAACTCCTTAGAATCTCTAGTTAGACAGTGATGACATAAAAACTCAAAGGCTCCTTGTGGAAACGTTTTCTTTTATTATCCTATACTGATTTCTGTGTAAGTGTATTCCAGGTATTTGTTGATTCTCTTACTTAAAGCTGAACAAGTATCTTCTGAGGCAATTATTTTCCAAAGTCATTACAGACACAAAATACAGATTTGATAGCAAATTACTAGGCAGAATATTTGCTGTGTTCACATGAGGAGGACCAGTGGGAAGGAATTTAGCAAGTACATTAGAGGAAAGCAAAGAGCTTTGGCAATTCTTGATATGTGACAAATTTAGGAAGAGAGATTTTGGAACAAGCCTCAACATTAATTGGTTAAAATTCTAAAATTGTTTATATAGAAAAACAGCATAATAACTTTGGGTTTGTTGGCCAGCTGACACTGTCTGTTCCAGTCTAGTTCATGCTTGGGTCTTAGACTGAAAACTTTAGTTTCTTTGGGAATTGAAAGTTGATTGCATTTGTGTTGATATTTTAGGCACACGATCCATTCTGCACCATAAAAAGTATTAGACCATCGGAAGGCTTTCGACAGCCTTGGCAAGAGTTAAGCTTTATGCAAAGCTGAGTATAATGAGTAATTCCATTCCTGCACACAAAAAAAGAGATTTTTACTTCTCTAAGCAAATCGGCTTGACAGGAACCACTGTGACATTCTTTAACAGGGCACATGATTTCTTCAGTAGCAATTCTGCATTTGTTTCTATGGTTTTGCTTTAGAAACTTTTAAAGCTTGGGCAAACAAAACCTTAGAAAAGTGGCTTTGGTATTTGGGGAAAGCACTTGAAGAGCTATCTTTTCATTTTTCAAAGTTCAAAGTGGGTTACTCTGGGGAACACTTATTGGCATGCAAAACAATCCATTTAAAAAACAAAACTAAACGAGGTTTTGAGGCAATCTATATTATTCTAATTGTTTCTAGAGTTAGTTGTCAAACCCAAACTATGTATTAGGTACTTCAGGTATGAAAGTCAATAAGACATAATCTCTGACCTCAGGAAACTGTCTCTATAGACCAATAGATAAATAAATAAAAGAAACTACAAGTATAATTTTCTTTTGCCCAATTGCATGTGAGCTGTACCTGACTGATCGTGGAGATTTAAGTTCAAACTGAATCTGACTCTAGAGCCCAAATATTTAACTGTTATCCCAGACTGCTTTTAAATGACATATCATAACTTCACTTTGCTATGTCTTACTGTACTCTTTGTGAACTTGCCAGTGAGCTGCTTTTTTGTCTCTGAAAGATCTACTGGGTCTGGTGGCCAGGAATTATCCTGCACTGTAAATAAAATAATTACTTGAAGAGAAAATACTAATGGAAGATATAGGAGCTCTTTTACTTTATGTTGTCCTTGGAAATCCAGAATAAATATTCTACATTTGCCTAGAAACAACTAAATTGCTAACAAGGCAATATTTTATTTTATTTTATTATTTTAAAGAGAAAAAAAATTAAGAAAGCAAACAGACAAACAAAAGAACACAATAGCAATAGCAAAATAACAACAACAAAATCAATAGTGATACAGGATTTCAAACCAAAATGACAGGAATTTAACAATGGTTGTTATATTGCACATTGTTATCGTCAAAGCATCTGCTCAGGTTATCAGATACAAGTATGCAAAATTGATCAAGCAATATTATTTCCCTTTGAGCAATTTCTTTCCCTTTAACTTGGATCTTATTTACTCTTCCTGTTTCTTATACTAGTGAGACAATATGGTATTTACACATGCAAGATTGATTTATTTCACTTATAAGTATGGTTTCTAGTTGCATTCATTTACCTATAAGAGGCTCAAGTCTATCACTGTTAATGACTAAGAAGTAATCCATTGTATAAAAAGACCACATCTTCTTTATCCATTTCTCAGTTGATGGGCATTTGTGTTGTTTCCAAGATCTGGCTATTACAAATTGTGCAGCTATAAACATGGGTGCATATATATCATTGTGGTATGATGTTTTCAATTCTTCTGGGAAAATACCCAGAAGGAGAATAACTAGGTCAATTCGAGCCTATAATTCCAGTTTTTTGAGAATTTTCCACACTGACTTCCATAGAGGTTGTACAAGTCTACACTCCCACAGACCTGACAGCATTTGCTATTGGTTAATCCCTTGACATTAGCCATTCTTTCTGGAGAGAAATGATATCTCAGTGTTCTTTTAATTTACTTTTCTCGAATGACATGCGATGTTGAACACTTTTTCATATATTTATTTGCCATTTGAATTTCTTCATCTGAGAAGTGTGTTTATCCCAGATGCCCATTTTTGGATTGGGTCTTTGAGTTTGTGGTCCTGATTCTTTTCAATTCTTTATACATTCTAGATAGAAGTATTTTGTCTGAGGGACAGTTGGCATAAGTCATTTCCCAGTCTGTGGGTTTTCTATTGGTGATTTCTTTTGATGTGCAAAAACTTTTTAGTAAGATGAGATCCCAACTACCCATTCTTTGAAGTATTTCCTGTGCAGTTTGGTTTTTGTTCATGAGCTCTTTGCCTACCTCTATGATCTCGAGATTTTTACCTTCTTTGTCTTTCAGTAGATTTAGTGTTTCAATCTTAACACTTAGATCTTTGATCCATTTTGACTTTAGTTGGGACAAAAACTGAAAATTTTCTTCCAAAAATCAGGAGAAGACAAGGATGTCCACTATCACCATTCCTATTTAATGTAGTTCTAGAAACATTAGCCAGAGCAATTAAATAAGAGAGAGAAAAAGAACTAAAATAGGAAAGGAAGAAGTTAAAGTATCATTATTTGTAGATGACATGATACTCTACTTGGAAGACCCTAAAAACTCCAACAAACTTCTAGACTTAAACAAATTGAGAAACATAGCTGGGTACAAAATCAGCACTCAAAACTCAATAACATTCTTGTACACAAACAACAAACTCACTGAGACAGAAATTAGAGAAACCATAACTTTCACAATAACATCAAAAAAAATGAAATACTTAGGAATCAATCTAACAAAGGAAGTGAAAAGTTTATGCATTGAAAATTATAGTACTTTGAAAAAATAAATTTAAGAGGAATTCAGAAAATGGAAAGATATCCCTTGCTCATGGATATGAAGAAGCAACATTATGAAAATGGCCATGCTTCCAAACTGTTATACAGATTTAATGCAATCTCAATTAAAATATCTTTAGCATACTTCACAGAACTAGAGAAAACATTGCTAAAATTCATATGAAACCATAAGAGACCTAGAATAACAAGGGCAATCCTAGGGAATAAAGGCAAGGCAGGAGGCTTCACAATCCCTGACTTAAAATTATACTACAAAGCTGCTATAATAAAATCAGCATGGTGCTGGCAAAAAAACCAGACCTGAGAATCAAGAGAACAGAATAGAAGATGCAGACACAACTAAAAAAACCATTCAGTCACCTTATCTTTGACAAAGAGACCAAACATATTCTCTGTAAGAAATAGCCACTTTAACAAGTGGTGTTGGAAAACTGGCTTTTCACATGTCAAAGACTTAAACTAAACCCATGCTTATCGCCACGCAATAAACAAAAGACAATATCTTAAATTTCTGTCAAATTCCACATATGGTCTGCTTTGGAGCACAGGAATTGTGTGAGGGATTATTTGGTGGATGTGATTTTTCTCTGGACTAGTCCAGAGGTGAGCTTTCCCTGTGGTCAATCGTATTTACTGTTTCAGACAACCTACAATTGATATTTCAGAACTGTTAATCGACAGGTGAGTAGGTCAAAACTGTGGTGTGATATATTTGAAGTTAATTTTCACTTAAATGGGAAATTGCATAACATCCGATAGAAGCTAAAAGGAAACACTTATCACTTCACACTTTCAAAGGGCTTGAAGCTATTATTTAATTCCCACCAAATCACTTTGAACCTCAGAATTTTCATCTGCATTTCACAGCTAGAAGGAGGAGAAACCATGGGTGGTTCACCATCTGCCTCCAGGACATGTAACGAATCAATATCACAAGGGAGATCAGAACTCTGAAACTCGGGTCCATTTGACAGCTCAACTTTGACTACAGTGCATCTTGGAAATTGACCTAGTCTTTGAAAAGTCAGGTTCCTTGGAACATTTCCTGTATCCTTTGTAAGTCAAAACCTTTTGACTTTTATGTCAGGCTTTTTGGAAACTCCCTACTCTCCAAAAGATGTGGAGCAAAGTAAATCAAAGAGCTATAGTATAAATTGAAGTGTCACAAAGCTCCATGCAACTGATTTCTCTTTTCACCATGTCTGTCTAGCATACTGAAAACCAATTTACCCCTTTATTAGTACAAGGACAAAGCTTAGATAATTCCAATATTATTCTTGTTTATGTCTAGTTGATGCCGATAAAAACCTAGTCAGATTAAATTTTCTCCCTTTTTTCTAGAGAGGAAAATTGCAAATTAACTCATTTTGAAGAGTGATTTTCTTTTTTTAATCATAGCCACTCAAATAGAGAAATAAGTAAAAGTGACTAATGGGACCTAAACATTAATATGTAAGTCGTGACTTAAATTCTTCATAGAGAATCATTTGTGCTCCTCTCTCTCATTCCAAACTGCAGAATACATGTGTGCAATCCTTTGATCCACATCCACATGTCAATTTTCTGGGGATCAAAAATCACTAGTGTTGCCTACTTCAGAAAACACTGCTCAAAATCCCCTCAGGGATTTATAAAATAGAGAATGTGGTAGCAAGACAGGGCAGGTAGAGAAGGCAAAAAACTGAAAGCAAATAGCAGCTGTGGAGCATCAATTGGTACTGAGTGATTACCTAAGGGAAGAGAAGATTTTATAGCTACTTCTGTTCTCAGATTCACTAACATTATGCTCCAGCCTATCTTTTGACTCCAATTCAGCATTATTACTTGAATTGCACATATTGATATAAAATATTTATTCACTTTCTCTTTGTGGCTATGTAACCATGTTTGAAATTTTCCTACTGCATGCCATTATCTTTTTCTCCTATTTCTTTGGGATGATTTACCTCCAAATTTACTAACTTAAAATAGAACAGATTTACTGTTTCTTCGGGTTGAAGGTCAGGAATCTGAGCACTACTTGGTTCGGTCTTTATTTCAGGATGTTTTGCCAGGTTGCAGTCAAGATTTCAGGTGTGTGTGTGGTGTCAAATGAATGTTCGACTGGAGAATGATAAGCTTCCAAGTCCCTGACTTTGGTTTTCTGAGAAAAAAAAAATTAAAACCTGTAGGTAGACATGGTGTCTCATGTCTGTAATCTCAGCACTTGGGAGGCTGAAGCAGGAGGATTGCCTTGAGTTCGAGGCCAGCCGGGGTTGCAAAGTTGAGTCCAGGCCAGCCTGAACTACACAGCAAGTCACAAAACAAAACAAAACAAAATGGAAAAGCAGAGAAATAGTGAGCCTTGAAAAATAGACTCTATGTTATTCCCTAAACATCTTTAACTTGAGATCTTTATGTCAATTTATTAATTAGCATGTTTTAAAATGATGAGTGGCACTATATACATCTTGAAGTACTTATCAAAATTAGACTAGCTCTTTATTATTTAAGAGCAAAACAATATGACACATCATCATCAGTTAAACACATATTTTTGAGAGCTTATTCTATGCTGTTTGTTCTAATCACGGAATAATACAATCAAACACGCAGGCATATTTCCTTCCATCTTGAGAAAACTTTCATGTTCAGAAAAATAGATAATTTAAGAATAAATACTTAAAATGATTCTAGACTGTGATAAAATACAATGAAGAAAAATAATGTATAGTGTGATAGAGAAAAAGTATAGGTTAGTAATTGGTCACAGAAAATCTTTCTGAAGAGACAAGTTTAGCCTGAGCTCGGAAAGCTAAGAAGTCTTATGAAAACTATTGAAATGGTATATGGAGTTAGGATAGCAAAAGTAAAGACTCTTGATGGACATACTTGACTTGTTCTAGGAGCAGAAAGGCCAGTGTGATTTTAAGACCAGAATTACAGAAAAGAGAAGTGATTGGAGACAGTTTGTATGTGTCTTACAGTCATGCTAAGACTTTGAGTTTTATTCCAAATACAATGGCAAGTCATTAAAGGTTTTGTGTTTTTTGTTTGTTTGTTTGTTTCATTTTGGTTTATTTTTTAAACTGGGAAGAGGCATTTTTTTTCTTTCTTTCTTTCTTTTTTTTTTTTTTTTTTTTTTTGGTACCGGGGATTGAACTCATAACCTTGCACCTGCCAGTCAGGCGCTTAGACCACTGAGCTAAATCCGCAGCCCAAGAGGTATCTTATAAATGTTGTGAAGATATCATTCATTGTTTTTAGAAAATGGATTAAATTGGAGGAAAAATAAACAGAGGGGTCACAGGAGAGCATTAAATGTATCCAGACAAGAGATGATGGTCATCACGGAAAGATGAAAAAAGACAGGAAAAAAAAATAATTGGAAGTAGAACTAATAAAACATGCTAGTGATTTGAATGACAGGACAGTTTAAAAAAATGTTCCTAGGAGTCAAGGTTTGATACCTGGCTGTGTTCACTGGGATAGTGTTCACTGGGATAGTGATATGTATGGAGTAAGGACAGAGAAGAGGGAATTAGGAATACAAATATATTGTGCTCATGATTTTAACAAGGACACGTCACACATTACATAAAACTATAAATATACTATAATCATGGAAGTATTTTCAATGTAGAAAGTGATACATACTAGATTATTGAAAAAGTTTAATTGCATATAGATTCTGAAGGAAGAAGCTGATACTTAAGCCACAGTCTATGTCAAGAAAGGGGAATGCCTCTTGGAGTGAGACCTGCTTTTGTATTTAAATGAGGTCCACTTGCTGGTCAAGGAAACATTTGCTCAAGAAATAAACAGATCTGTTCTGGAAGGGTGTGACTCTTTTTCACAACAGTCAGCCCCTCGAGGAATTCTCTCTCTGAGACGAGTCTGAGGAGAACACTGCTTGGCACTAAACCACTCCTTGTCGTGACTTGTACAAATTATTTGACCAAATTGAATGATGGAGTTTGTATCTTGATGAAGTGGAAAATATGAATTCCTTTGTACTCTAGAAAAAGTTCTGAGGGTAGGAAGAGCAGACGAAGCAGGAAGCTCGATGACGAGAACAACTGGTTGTGCTTTATAAAGTTCTGTCTGATTCCCAGAGCTGTTAGTCAGTCATCAGAAAGATGGGCCCAAGTCTTCCCAACCATAAACCCTTTTCTGGCAATAAATTAGAGATACAGTGAAGCACAATCACTTTTCAGAGCAGGAGAAGGTTCTTTAGTGAATAAAGAACTCAGCATGGCTTAATGAAGTGTATGCGTTACTTAAACAGTGAGGGCACTTGGGTCCGTGGATGGCTGCTATTGAGCTCGCAAGTGTATTAATCTCTGTAGTAACAAACTCCCAAGGACTAAGTCTCTGTATTCCAGTCCCAGTGTTCCTTGAGACAACAGAAAACAAACAAGCAATGCACAGTATTTCTTTTTATAATGAAAGTAACAGTATATTTAGCGTTAAAAATAGAGATTCTTCTTTTCTTTCACAAGAGGCACAGTCAAGTACTGAGCTACCACACAGAGAAGACGATATGGCCAAGAGACAAAGCTGGGAATGTATCCAGTCTCTTCACTTCCAGCCAAAATTTCCCCTTTCTCTTCCTTTCAGCATTCCTTCTCTGTACATTTTGTTTCCTTCTTCATTTGAAACAAGTTATAAGAGATTCTACATATGTGTTGTTGGGGCACAGGGACCATTATACAAAGAGAGTCATTTGTGTGCTTTGTCACTTGGCATGTCTAAAGTAAGTTGATTTCAACTGTTAAAAGGATCTTACAGTACACAATAAGATGTTTGGGGACCAAACTAGGGCTTTCAAAATGCAGAGATAAAATACCTTTATATATGGCGAATTATTCAATTATGAAGCTCTGTTTTTTAAATTACTGTGACATAATAAATGATTATTTAAATAATATTTTTTTCTTAGTAAAAGCTAAATATTTTAACCCAAAGTGTGGGTACATGTACCAAGAAGAGCACCAGTATGTGTGAGCACAGCCCTCTAACGAGTACTTCTCAAACGTGAGTCCAGAGCCAAGTGACCAGAAAGCTTGCTGAAATGGGCTGCTAGACCCCACTTCTAGAGTTTTTAAAAGAGTGAATTTGGGATAGAGCCTGAGAATTTGCATTTCTAACAAGTAACTGTGAAGTAACTTGACAGGGAACCTTTGGAGAATGCTCTGTAGTGTTTTTTAACATGTGTTCCCCAGAAAATCAGTCCCCACATCAGACTTACTGAATCAGAATTGTGTCTTCATAATATTCCCAAGTATTTTTAAAAAATTATTAACAGCTGTTTTATGCTTCTTTTTAAAATTTTTTATTAGTAAATGTTTGCAATACATAATAATTGCATTCATCTTGGGGAACATACACATGTGACATCTTAATCACTTTCTCTTCCCCTCCTGGTCCTGCAGTCTCCCTGTATTCTCATGCTCCCTTCCCTTGTCTCCCAAATAGCAGATTTAGTATGATATCATTAATGTCTCATAGAATTCACTCATCCAAATGCATATATATTTACAGGAATGTGCAATGGTCACTCTCTTTTTAAACACTTTTCACTTTTCCCAGAGGAAAAGTTTTACTCATTAGCCTTCCTCCAACTTCCTAGCTTCTGGAAATGACAAATCTGCTTGTCTTACGGGTTTTACCATTTTAGAGATTTCATATAAATGAAATCATAAAATCTGGAGTTCTTTGTCTCTTATTTCACTTATCATGTTTCAGTTCACCCATTTTGCAACATCTATCAGTACGGTATTGCATTTTATAGGTGAATATTTTGTATGATATACCACACCTATTTATCCTCTCATCAACTGATGGTCATTAGTGATATTTCCATTTTTTGGTTATTGTGAATAATGCTGCTTTGAACATTTTTGTATAGGTTTTTGTGTAGATATATATTTTCAATACTCCCGGGTAAATAGTAAGCACAGTGTTGACTAGATCATATGGTAATTCTACATTTAACCTTTTAACAGTCTGCTAAACTGTTTCCCAAAGTGGATGCTCTACTTAACAATCCTACTAGCAAAGAAAAGAGTTCAAATTTACCCATATCCTTGCCAATAGTTACTATTGATTGTCTTTTAATAGCCTTCCTAGTGCAAATAAAGGGATATCTCATTTGGTTTTAATTTGCATTTCCCTAATCGTTGATGTTACTGAGCATTTTTCATGTGTTTTCTGATCATTTGTAATCTTTGGAGAAATATCTGTACAAACCTCAAGTGATTTCCATCCATTAGTATTTAAGAAATTCTGTCCCAGATGAGATCAGGTTGAAGTCAGTGATATCTAGGACAGTGCCTGTCACCCATGAGAAATTTTGCCAACAGAGGGACATTTGGCTGTGACAAGAGCCATTTTGGTTGCCCCTAGTTTAGTCATACTGGGATCTATTGTGTAGAGGGCGAGAATGCTATAAAACTGCCTAAAACACAAAGATCAAGCATCACGTAACAAATAATTATCCAGATCATTAATGTTCGAATTAAGAAACCCTGACCTAGGGTAGGCAATAGTAACATTTGCCAGGGACTAAGGTGTTTCTCAGGACATCAGATTTTCAGTGTGCAAAGTTGAACAATCTCTGAAGAATCAGGATTACTGATTTCTCTACCTGACAGGGTTGCATGCATATTTGGTGCCCAGATTTTAACAGTCATGGTTAAGACAGTCCTCATATAAAATAAAGGTACCGATCAAGAAAGTAAGTTTCTCAGACATTCCTCAGCACTCATGGCTATGAGCTTCAGCGTGCTTCCTGCCAGCCAGAGCCCCTCAGGAAAGCCAAACTTCTTTGCAGTCCTCTGCTTTGTCACCCCCATTGATGATGAGCAGGGACTAACTGCTAGTGCCTACTGACAGAAGCATCAGTATTTGAGGCTTGCAGGAGCCTTTGCCCTTTCCTTTTGCTTTAAAAAAAGAAAATAACAATCGGGACATTACAGCATTGAGTGGGTTGTGTAGAGTCCAGTGACAAAGGCATGAAAAGCATCACAGCCTCTCTCATTAGAGAGTGGTGGAATTACAGACTGTGGAAACAGAAAGGACCTGAGAGAGCATGTCCAGCCCCTTCATTTTATGCAGCCTCTGTGGTACAGTGACTGAACAAAGAGCAGTGTGTTAGATTCATTACCATTTCAGGGTCATATGAGAATAATGCCCTTTTAATTGTCAGGATGGAAAAAGAGAACCAAAAATTTCCCTTTTGAAATCCTAGATGCCCCACTGGGAAAAGTTAGGTCACATGTAGAGAAGGAAGTGTTCATGACCCAGCTCAGCCAGATTAAACAGCGACAGATGGTGATGTAAAGCAGCAGAACAGAGATTACCAAACATGAGTGTGCACCAAGACCACCTCCAGGGCTCATGGAAACACACAGCCTCCTCTAGAGTTTTTGACTCGGTAGGTTCAGGATAAAACCTGAGGTTTGTGTTTCTAATAAGTTCTCAGTATTATGGAACTAGAGACTGTGGGCTTCCTGGATACTCACATGGTACATGAGTCAGCAGCATGAGCATCACCTAGGAGCTATGGGGAAATGCAGAACCTCAGGCCCCTCCCTGAAATTTTACAACATGCTCAGTTGAACACTCAGCATGTTAATGTTTGAGACATGCAAGTTAAGATGATCTAATTGGAAAACCTGTGCTGTTCTTGATTCTAAAGGAGAGCTTTACTACATTTAACAATCATCTGATGAGATTTTGAAAATCCCCCTGCCTAGGATAAACCCTAGGCCATTATAATCAGAACCTCTGCAGGTAAGAGGTTCAGTCATTTTGAAGTTTTCAGTACATGGCCATGTTCTGAAATCCTGCTTTGACCAAAACCAGGTTCTCCAGTGTATTTAGCCTGATGAAGTCAGCCAAAGTGAGCGGGAGTCAGGCACTAGTAACACCAGCACCAGCCTTAGGTGTCTGTTCAGCTGTTCTGCCTTATTGTCTTGTGATTGGCTCAAGATTTCTAATCATGTGCTTTAAACTTTTAGTCATACCATTTTTCCTCTTCTTGGTCTATGACCTTCTCTGGCATTGCAGCATCATATAAAATTAATGTCCTTTTGATTTCATTGCAGGTGAAAAGTAATAGCACCTTTAATATTCTTGATCAGGGTTGATCAGTATAGAGGTTAGGCCAGCTGCATCACAGTCACTGTGGTACTTGCTAAAAGTGCGCTTTACCAATGCTGCTCCAGACTGATGTAAACAGGATTCTGGGTGTGGTCATGGATCTGTGTTGTTTCCCAAATAACACAGGTGATTTTCAAGCTCATAAACCTTATATTCTATCTCTATCCCTTGCCAAGCTGAGTTGGATTTGCATTAAACATATTTCCTAGGTGTGACAATTATACTTGATTTTCAGTTTGACTGAACTAAGAGACACCTAGACAGGTGATTAGATTGCAAATATGCTAACCAAATCAATGGATTAACCCACTGAGTTGTTCATACCTGAATGGGTTATTAGAAGGTAGGGTGTAGATGGAGAGGGTGGATTGCTGGAGGAGTGATTGTGAAGGCTGTGACTTTCTCAGACTCCAGCTTGCTGACTGCTATGGATTGAGCAGCTTCCCTCTGCCATTACTTCTGTTATGCTCTTTCTGCCTTGGGCTCAGCTGACCATGGACTGAAATCTCTTGGAACTTTGAACTAAAATAAACCTTTCTTGCTTTAAATTGTGTATATCACAAGAGAACAGTTTAGATCAATTTTACATGTCTATATCTGTTAATCTAAACAACCCTTTTGAAAGTAACAATATGCAATATAACAACCATTGTCAAATTCCTATCATCTTGTTCTGTAAACCTATAATGTTGTTGTATTGGATTTGTTGTTGTTGTTTGTTTGTCTCTTTTGCTTTTTACTTTTCTTTTCTGTGTCTTTTTTCTCTTAAATAAAAAAGAAAGTTTAAGAAATGTGTATATCAGGTACATTGCCCCAACAATTAACAGGTAACTAACAACTGAGGAAGTGTTCTACTCAAGTATGTAAATAAATAAATGCACGTTAGTGAGTCTGCTCTCAGCTCACCTGGGAGAAGTTAAACCAGTTCCCCATGCCACCCAGGAAGAGCTAAGGTCTGAGTCAACATCCCACCTTCTTCCCTGCTGCTCAGCCTCTTCAGCACATTTGCTGGGTGTGGCTTTGAACTCCAGCTTCTTGCTGCATTTCTCTTTACCATAGTCAGGCTCGTGGTAGAACAAGGCACACTCTTTTTCTCATGTTTTGTAGGGTAAGGAGAACCTTAGGGAACACTTCTTTTACAAGTGAGTTTCACCTTGACAGAACTAGCTTAAAATCACGGATCTCCAAGGAATAGGTCAAAATAGGTTTCTCAGGCTCGCCTCCTTGCACAGCAAATTGAGTGTGGTAGGGTAATATTTTGGTCACATTTTTTGCAGCCCAGACTGGAGCCATATGCTGAACTGCCCAATATATTTTTTTCCCTACAGCTAACAAAGATATGAGAAGCTATGGGACATCAAATTGGACACCAAGGATGCACTCCAGTGCATACGATACTAGAGAATAATGTACAGTCTGAACACTAAGGGTGCCATGCTACTCTACTTCTTTACTATCACCACTATTTAATAGTGATGAAAAGAATTAGCCCAGTACCTGGGAGCTAATGCCTTCAGCATTTGGTGCTCTCCAAAGGGAAACCCTCCCTTGTTCGATGAGCTGATTAGAGTCAGGCTCATGAGGTTAATTCTTCTGCTGTGCTTTGGGATGCTTACCCGCTGTTAAATTTTAATGCCACTCCGGGGTTTGGACAGGATGTGTTTTTTTCCCTCCCATGTTGGCTCTACAGAATCCTCACAAGGGTTGATTTCTCTCCTGAAGGATCAGGCACAGCTGGTGTCCATTAGCATCAGGGAAAATATTGATCAAGAGAGGGAGCTTTGGCTTGATCCTTTGAACTCTGCCTGGCTCATCTTTTGTGTTTCCTCTGAACATTTTAATCCTCTGAATATTCACAAATTCTAATTTCCTGTCTAGAACATTTTCTCTTTTTCATGCTACCATCTTTGAAAGTTTTCTGATTCTTTTAAGGTCCACCCCCTTTTTCTTTTTTAATTGGTTTAAAAAGTCTGCACTCTATTCCGTTGCCTGAGTTCTTTAGCAACTATTCAGTTTGCAACTAATATGTCAGGATGTGCCTGTCATGTGCCAGGTCTTGTGCTAAATCCTGATGGGTAAAATTGTAATAGATCTTGTATATATGAAGATTAAAACTAACATGACTTTAGTTTCCCACATTTTAAAGTGTTGTCTCATAATTTAAAAAAATATTTTTATTGTGTTCAAAATCATATTACAAGTGTGTTGGTTATAAGTTTCCCAGCATCAATTTATAGTCTCTCTTGGGCTAAAAGGTTGCTTTTTTCAGAGTCATATCATGAACTCATCTTTGGCAAAGTATGAGAGACTGAAATAAGCTACGATTTTACAAACTTCATTTCATTGGATCCAAGCATGCTCATAGGAAATTGATTTATCTTAGGCACGATAGTCTATAAATAGTTCCAAAAACAAGCGAAGTAGCAGCAGCATCTCAATACCTTTCTCAATTAGCCACAACCACAGACAGCAGGATTACTCTTGGGGGAGTCCGGGAAGGTTTCTGAGATCTGGCTGGTCGCAGCTAATGTCTTGGTACCAGCTTTATATAGAATTGTCCATTCAAGGCGCAGTAGTCACTCGTTCCTGCCTTGTCCTTTTTCCCTTGAGTATTAATAAGCAATTTTGAGTCTATAAGTACGTGTTCCTTTTTCAAGCCAAAACAATGATATGAAAATGTTTCTAGATTTGCAAATACAATCTGAGTGAGAAGCAAGTGTAAAGTTCTATGAAAACATCAGGCTGATGCTGAGCAGAGCGAGCCGTGAACTGAGGAATGGAATCCAGCCATTGGAACAATCTCTGGAGAGCTGGCTGCATTTTCCTCGCACCACATGCTGGCATCAGCTTCTGTGTAAGCTGCAGCTGAAGACGTTACCCCACTTGCTATTTGAAAACAACCTCTCTGACAAACAGGGAGAGTCCAGGTTGTCTTTATCCAGCCTTGCCATTTGGTTGCCACAGAGCAATTAGGTTTGGCTAGGGTCCCATTTGAATAGTGATATAATATTCTATTGAAGATTAAATTGGTTGAAAGACAGCCTCTGTCAGTGGGGAGTAAATGAAAGTGAGAAAAAAAAAAGCTTTGAGTGAATATTACAGCTGGCCCTTGATAAAACTATAGCAGGATAAGTTTCTCTTTGATGGCTCCCTGGCAATAGCACAGGCTTCTGACATGAAAATAAATCTACAAATTTCCAAAGTTGGCACTAAAATCTAGTGAGGAATGGAATCTAGTGCTGGAGAGAGGTAGTTGATCCTTGGTTCTGTAACTTTCCCAGCTTTACCCTTGTGCTTACACACTGATTCATATCCTAACTTTCTCCCCTTGGGAGGGATGTAATAATTTCTTCAATGCTCTGGTCTAAAAATGGCTAATTGAAGAAAATGAAAGTACTGTATATGAAACCACTGCTATGAAGGCCAAATGTTCAACCAATGCATCACCAAAACCTACAAGAAAAGCAAATAAAGGATAATAGCAGTGGTTGAGAATATTCCAACTAGCATTGCGAAGTCCTCATAGCCAATTTGTAGCTGAATGTAATGAGCTCGTGGAAACTTTTTCCTTCCTAACTACTAACTAATATTTCTCTGTGGAGAGGAAACATGATAGAGGAGAGGAGACATGGGATTTTAAGTAAAATGGACTTTAGGTGGAATCCCAATTCTGTCTATCTAGCATTGAATGAGGTAATTAACTTCTTTGAGGTACCGTATTCTCAATCATTAAAATGTCATGACAACTTTACTATTTTTGTTGTGGTTGATTACAATCATATTTTCCAATGATATATTTGGCATTCTATTTCGTATCTAGTGTTAAAGGCATTTTTTGGAATTTGAAGCTATTAATTATCAGAGGGAGAAAAAGATATCAACTTGTTGGGTGAAGGTGGTATTAATTAATTTGTATGAGAAGTTGGGCATTACTGTTTACAAAAACAAAAGTGCTAAATAAGGCATTAGGATCTAAGCAAGGACATCCTTCATCTCCAAGTAAGGGGACTCTGTCATACGTTTTTGGGAGTACTTTAGAATTGCAACCATCCAGGGAATTTTACATGCCATACATTTTTCACCTTTCCAAATGGCAGATTTTATTGCAGTTCTTATATTTTTATTCTGTTATTACATATTTGACACAAGAGGAAAAATCACATTTTTGTTATTATTGCTTATAAAAGGAGCAACATCCAGGCCTTTGAGGAAAAAATGTCTTATATCTCCTGGACACCTGTACTTTAGACTAATAGCAGTAAATGAAGGGGAATTCTGGATTGTTTCCTTATTGGAAGAGGTGCACTATCTCTGGGAAGGGGAACAAAGAAACATTCATTACTAAATAATGCACTGTAGAGTATATTTCTGTTGGCTGTGTAGTCTATATTTCTTCTTTGTCTTTCCCTGAAGAAGCAGTATACTACCCCATCCTGTCAAATTGAGAAGTGACTATTAGACTTAATTAGCCAATGATATGTAGGCAGGAGTGCTTGGTGCCATGTCTGAGTAGAAGTTTTCTAAGTCATGCTGAGTTTTCCATGTCTCTTTTTCCTTTGCATTTTTCAAGAGGACAATTTTCTTCTGGTTTAGATTTCAGAATAAAGACAAAGGGTAGTAAAGCCACATTTGATCAGCCGAAATGCTACAGCATGAGCAAAAAATACACCATTTTTTTGCTTATGTCACTAACATTTGGGTATTTTCCCAGTTCAGTGTTACCTAGATTAATAGAGCAGTTAAGGTTATTACAAATGCCAATTAATTTAACAACATTACTAGTCCCTTGAACAGTGTCTGACAGTTTGGGTTTAGTAAATGATATCAGGATTAGGTGGTGAAAGCAACTTCTAGCTGACTACAGGGAGTATACATCTGGCATCTGAACTCAGAGGGCTCGGTCCACTTCTCTACACTTACATCAGCCTCCTCACAATTCTAGTTTCCTGACTAGAGGAAACAGTTGTGCTGTTGGTTATAAATAATCTCATTCACCCCACAGTGCTTGACTTCCTTTTTATAGTGTACAAACATGGGAAAGTGACATGTAATTAAAAACACATACTAATGAATCAACATTTTGATTTACAAAGACCTTCATAATTTTAATATACAAAGACCTTCATTTTAATATACAAAGACTTTCATAAAATGTCACCAGTAGTATAATGAAACCTATATATGTTTATTTTATTATAGCATTTCTTGTCTGGAGCTTGCTGGTCATTCTTTGAGCCTGGAGAAGAAATGCGAGAATAATTAAGAAATTATCTGAGAAGAAGAAACATCTTTCACAGACAATTCAATTTTAGGGATTTTTACAGTACTCATAAGCCAAATAAACTTGTCATTCCTTACTTTCTTCATAAATGAAATGAATCCAAAAATATGTTCTAAAGGGAAACATAGGGGTTAAATAATAGCTGCAAAATGGCCAGTACATGGTTTGCATGTGGCATTCGGTATATTCAGAAATATTTATAAACCATATAAATGAATTTCTAGTGCATGATTCTATTTCTTGGGTCATTTGCTAATTTTTTAATTTAGATGTAAGATGCTGTCTTGAACTCAAAACATTACTAATTTGTTTGCTACTAAGGCCACTCCCCCAAGATATAAGAATACATGCGCTTTTCTGGCAGACTACCCTGGTTTTCTCTACCCAGAACCACCAACCCTAGAAAATGAGGGTGTTTGAATGATTGGACAATGATAGGAAGGCTTGATGTGTGATATATTTCAGTTTCAGAAATGTTATTTTCTCTTTGTCCCATGAGCCTTTGAAGCCAGAGCTTTTGAACAACTTCCCTGAGTTATGGCTCCTTCAGTGTAGTTTAAATCATCATCACTCAGAAAGACAGAAACCATGGGCTAATAATGCCTGAGGCTTGGAATTGAAGATTTTTTGCTTCTCTTCAGCTCTATGATCCTGCATATGTCACTTGTCTTGTCCTACTTGTATTTCTTTTGGTGAAGAATCAGATTTTCCTCCCCTCAAATGTGTTGCATAAAAAAGGTACATGATGATATAAAACTTTTAGCAAATAATGTTCTTAAAAATATTAAAATTTTACAGAAATAAAGATGACATTCTAAATAGATGTTAGGTTTAATTCGAAACCACAAACATGGTAGTAAGATATTAATTTTAATATCAGCTTATTGAACTTCACATACTCTCTTTTCTTTTTCCTAATCCAGTTTAAGTATTGGAGTATCATTTAAAAAATTTTTTTAGGTGTTTCTCTGGAACAAAACTACATTCGTCTTTGGAATTTTACTGGGGAACTCAAGTTCAATCTAAATCTGCATATTTCCTATTGGATAAAGCCTGTTTCTTAATATCCTTGAGTTTTACAAGGATAGCTTCACCCACAGTAGTTGCTATTCTGCTTTGCTCCAAGTCTTTAGCATCATTGCAGAATGAATGATGATTTCTAGGAGTTTACTGAGAAAAACTAAGGACATTTAATTAAATGAACATTTTAAAAAGGGTATGTGATGTGATCATGATGATAATAACATAATTGGCAATACTGTATTGACTCAAAGTTCAAAACAGTACTGCACTGGCCACAAGTTTATACCTATTTATTTTCAACTAATTTTCTGAATTAGATACTGTGCTATTTCCAGTTGACAGACAAGGTAACTCAAGTTTAGAGAATTGATAAGCATCACAGACCTAAAAACTAGGAGAAATCAGGTTTTTCAGCAAATTTTTGGCTTTAAAGATTGCCCACAAGCCTACAATTTTCTTCAAATAGTTCAAACCTAATATCCAACTTATTTTTTTTTTACTTCTCTCTAATTGTGTAGGCAATGAAGCATTCTTTGATGTTTTAAGATGGTCAATTTAAGGAAGTCTAGTAGTTCTACCTTGCTAGGCTATTGTAGGTAGAGAGAATGAGCAAGGAAACCTGAAGGAACCTGAATGAAGACAGCCAATAACAATAAGGTGCTCTAAGATTGAAAATCACAAGGATTTTCCTCACTTATACCAGCCCATGCTTTAATGCTGGCCCTCTCCAGATGGCTAATGGCATCATTGTGCTTAAGGCAATCAGTTCTTTTCTCGCTGGGATTCCTGAGAGGCTAGCTCTCTCATTAGCTCGTATTTCAACAACTAGCAGGGTTGGAAATAGTCTTGGTTTTCAACCTAAGGGTTACTGGTATGTTTATTGGGTACTGTTAGAATGTGCTAACAGTCCCCAGGGAGATGCATGTATTAAACAGCACAGTTAAAAACAGATCTCCCCCCACGCTTACTATCCCTCATGACTGTGTCTTGCGTGTGTGTGAGTGCGTGCGTGTGTGTGTGTGTGTGTGTGTGTGTGTGAGACGGTACCTGCTACATGCTAAGGTGTGTTTTTATGGTTTCTATATACCTCCATTTACTCAAGGCTTGGCCATTTTTCTGCACATCGCTGTCTCATGTCCATTTTTGAACTATGTTCCCTACCTCTGTCCGTATTTTCTAATCTGTGACCCAAGGGCAGAACGTACTTGATCTCCACTTGATGTGTCATTGCTCTTTTCACTCTGGCAAGCATTTTCTATCCCCAATGGTTAACAGACATTACAGCACATTTTCTGATCATTCTCTACTTCTTCATCTTTGTTCCCAGCATGAAGTACAAGAAGAAAAGACCTAGAAGTAAGAAAAGCAAAGAAATATTCCTGGTCACGTAGCAGAAAGAAAATTACTATCTAAAACAATGAAAGCAATTAACTACTGCCATTCATATTCTATGGAAGCTACAGAATTCACACCAGGAAGAAAATTACTTTTTGATTGCAGAAAATATTTAGTAAACCTTTTGGTCAAGGAACAGAAAGGAAGCTAAACTGCTCTACATAAAAAAAAAAAATAGAGATTGATTCAGGGTGAAATAATCATTGGTATTTTGAAGACAGACCAGAAAGATCATTCTTAAAGTAAACTTATACCTAAAATAAAGCAAAAACATTAAGAAGTTTTGAGGAACACAGTCCCAGAAAGGCAGAGTTTAAAAAGTGACAAGAATTATCTTACAGAATTTGGGAGTAACAATGCCATATATGTAACAGTCCTCTTCGTTTTTTTCTTCATTTTCCTCCCAAGTATTCAGCAAAGGTTTATAATCATTAGTCATATCAGCTTTGGGCTAGCATTTCCTTTAGAAATAAAAATGCAAAGGACTTCATTTTTAGGAAAACAGCAATGAGACTTGGAGCAGCTTTGGAGACATGGTAAAATTATAACAAGAAGTGATAAAAAGACATTAGGTGCTGGAGTTCAGAATACGGGAGGACAGATGCCAACTAGGACAGGTAAGATTCCCTGGTAGTTATGAGAAAAACATGTAGGGATTCTTATTTCTTTGAAATTAAATGAAGGATGAAGTCCTGTTAATTTCTTCAAACATTAGATCAAAGAATGTTTCCAGAAAGCTGGAGGACTTCGGGTCAGGTTGTTCCATAAATCACAGAATCTAGTAGAGAATAGAAAGAAAATGGATTCAGATACAGTTTAGATATATACATGAATGAAGTAGTTTCACTTGAACAGTAACAATCAGAAATTAATAAAAGCCATGAAACTGTATTGAAAGACATTGATGAGATTTAAGTAATACACTTCTTTTAAAAAAGAAACACACACCAGAAAGCTCCACAACATCCTGCCAATACCATTTCTGAGAACAAATTTCTGATAGGATAACACTCCTAAAAAATATGTAGAAATTGTACATTCATGTACAATTATACACAGAGCTACAGTTAATGCCCACCTTTATTCTTTCAGGAACATTTTAAAAAAATTTCTCTTACTGAATTGTTCACAATATGAAGTTGTCTTATTCATTTGCTTATTATCTTGTTCCACCACTATTACCTACCCTCCTTGAGGGGGCAAAAAAAAAACATGATGATGGAATTCAGTGCTGTACCTCTAGAGAGACGAACAGTGAGTGCCTGGCAGATAGCATTTTCTTTATAAAATTTTAATAATCTGAATGAAGTTAGAAATACACAGAAGATACAGACCTTAAGCTGTTTGTTACTTAAGGGACTAAAAGAGACAATGTAATGGTGCAGGAAACAGAAAGTGAAAGTAACTATAACAAACGTAAGCATGGTATAGGAATCTATAACCTGATATCAGTACTAGTGGTGAAAAGATTTATTTGTCAAGTTTAGAAACCACATTCTCTATTGCATGGTTAATGTGTTGAAATACTGACTATTTCAAGTTATATGTGCCACCTAGTATTACAATTAAAAAAAAAAAGAAATGTATGATTCAGGTTTTGGATAATAGCTATGAATTATATCAAGAAACTCCTCAAAAATAATCAGAATTTTAAAAAATCTCAGGACATAGTCATTTAAAAAACAGAGGTAGCTATTCTATTTGCAGACAAAGTGGATTTCAAGCCAAGACTGATTAAGAAAGACAAAAAAAGTCACTACATCCCTGTAAAGGAAACAATCTAAGAGGAAGAGATAATAATCATAAATATGTATGCACCAAATATCAGTGCATTCAACTATGTGAAACAAATATTAACAGACATGAAAAATCAAATAAATGCTAGTACAGTTATAATGGGGGAACACAATACCCCACTGTCATAAATAGAGAGATTGACTAGGCAAAAACTCAACAATGAAATATTAGAACTGAACCAAACTTTTGAACAAAAGGACTTAATAGATATCTACAGAGTGCTCCACCCCACAACATAAGAATACACATTATTCTCAGCTGCACATGGGATGGTCTCTAAAATATACCACATACTAGCTCATGAAACATACATAAGTAAATTCAAATGAATTGAAATTATCCTATACATATAGATGAGACCATAGTGCAGTGAAATTAGAAATCAATGAGTAAAGGGACCAGAAGAACTTGATAAACACATAGAATTAATTGACACCCTCCTGAACAACCAATGAACCACACATAAAATTAAAGAAGAAATTAGATGATTTCTATAACTAAGTAATGCTGATACATCATGCCAGAACTATGGGATCCAATGAAAGTAGTCCTATGAGGAAAATTTACAGCAGCAATACCCATACCAGAAAAACAGAGCAAGTCCAAATAAACAACTGAAAGTTAAACCTCAAGCTTTAGAAAAAGAAGAGCAATAAAGCCCAAAGCTCAAGGGAAGAAATTACAAGAGATCAGCTTAGAGCAGAAATTAATGGAATGGAGACTAAGAAAACAATACAAAGAATCAATAAAGAGTTGATTCTTTGAGAGATTAAGCAAAATTGATAAGCCCTTAACCAACCTCATCAAAAAAAAAAAAAAAAAAAAAAAAAAAAAAAAAAAAAAAAAAAAAAAAAAAAAAAAAAAAAAAAAAAAAAAAAAAAAAAAAAAAAAAAAAAAAAAAAAAAAAAAAAAAAAAAAAAAAAAAAAAAAAAAAAAAAAAAAAAAAAAAAAAAAAAAAAAAAAAAAAAAAAAAAAAAAAAAAAAAAAAA
>RJWM01023658.1:0-31847 GCA_004363535.1 Dasyprocta punctata
TGATTCATTATTTTTTGCAACTATTTGAAAAGCTTGGTCAATGGAATTATTGATTAAAAACATCTACTGAGTGCCTGTATTGTGCCAGGCAATATTTATGATGTTATGCAATCTCATTTTCTCACTTATCTTTTTCTCATTCTCTTTTTTCTTTTCTACTTGTTGCTTCTTTCTCTAGTGCCTCTTAAATTTCCCTACTCTTGATTTGTCTTGAGCTTTTTCTATTTATCCCCTCATCATTTGGATGTGAACTTTTCCTTGCTTCATCCCTCTTGGAAGAGAAGAGACTTTGACTGGAAAAATGAAAAATATCCATCAATTTAAAAATAACTATGGAAACATATTTATTCAGTTATCACAATATTATGAACTTGGTCATTGATTTGGAATTCTGCCCACTTTGAGGACCATCTATTTTGGATTCCTCACTCAGTGGACTAAGACAGAGAAACATAGCTAATGGTGAAATAATTTCAGTAGCTATCAAATTCTGCAAGAATTCTCTGTGTTTACACTGGTACTGATCTTAATGACATGCTGCTAGCAGAACACAGAACTATGCTTTTTAAAACAGTTAAAGTTCAAGGTCACCATTTATAACCCATCATGTTCTAGGCCTACAACTTTCAATAACAATCCAAACTGGTGTGTATGTTAAAGCTCACCTTAGACAGTTTAAATTTACACGATTAGTCTGGGACTTGCTCATCTCGTAGCACTGGGAGGTACAACCTCATGATCAAGTGCAATTTGCATCTCACAATTCTAGGAATCAATATACAAGGATATACTGTTATATTATTATTAAATCCAATTGGTTTGCAATTAACCCAGTATGACATCTATACAAATGACTCAAATAAAGAGCCTCATGTTTCATAGGGGACAATCAATACACTGAAATCACAGCTCCTGACAATGCCAGCATCTTTAGTTGTTACTATATTACTACATTTTTCTCAGGTCAGCACTGCTATTCCCTCTTATGGATTATAACTTTCAACTATTGGCAATGCCCACACCTCAAAAAGCAAAATATTCAAACATACTTGGCCATTCATAACCCATCTTTTTTTTTTTTTTTTTTTTTGTACTGGGGATCGAACTCACAATCTCGCGCCTACCAGGCAGGCACTTAGGCCACTGAGCTAAATCCCCAGACCTATTTTTTGAGACAGGGTCTCACTATGCAGTTCAGGCTAGCCTTGAACTCACTTTGTAGCCCAGGTGGTCTTGAACTCACAACGATCCTCCCAAGTGCTGGGATTAAAGGCGTGTGCCACCACACCTGGCTTCATAACCCATTTTAGCTGGGTCATGAAAAGTTAAACCCAGTCTGCAATGTGGTAAATTATAAGTTTGTTGTCTTTCTTCTTTGCTCCCAAGAGGAAACAGGGATATCTTTTTTTTTTTTTTTTTTTTCTGGTGAAAAACATAATAGCTGGATTTGTTGCTAGTTAAAATAAGTTCCTAGGAAAAAATAATTCTTACCTTTCGTCTTGCACGAAGTTCTTACAATTAGATGTCTGAAAGTAAAACCAAATCACGATAGTATCTTTCTCAATTACTACTATTGTTACTATTCTGTAGTCTTATCATCTCCATTTTAATTAAGTAAAAACATTTTGCAGTTATAACATGAGAAAAACCAACCTTTTGTGAAAGCATTACAGCTGTCATTTTACATTATCCTCTTTCAACAGATTTTGCCAGTGTTTATCTGCCAGACAACTTGCTTAGAGAATCTACCTCAGAGATCTCTAAAAGAATTATGGGCAAACTACCAAGGGAAATTTATTTTATTTTATTTTATTTTTTTTGCGGCACGTGGGATTGAACTCACAACCTCACGCCTGCCAGGGCAGGCGCTTAAGGCACTGAGCCAAACTCCCGGCCCTGGTTTTTTGAGGCAGGGTCGCACTATGTAGCTCAGACCGGCCTTGCGCTCGCGTTGTAACCCAAGCCGGCCTCGAAATCACAACGCTCCGCCTACCTCAGCCTCCCGAGTGCTGGGATTAAAGGCGTGCGCCACCACACCCGGCTCAAGGGAAATTTATTGACAAACTGTTAGAATGCTACTTTGTAAAGATCTCCTAACTCTTTATTTTAAAGTAGACTAAATTTGACTTAAGGAACATTTAGGACAGGCACTAGCCAAAAATGTAGCCTTTTTTCTGTGTCTTTCTCTAGTCTTCACAGACCAATCAAATAGGACATATTTCCATGAGCCATCTCTATCTCCTGAAATGGGGCAAATAGAACATTAAGTATGGAAGACAACTCTCTTTTTATTTTTTATTTTATTTTATTTTATTTATTTATTTATTGACAACTCTCTTTTTAAACATATGATGTGGATGATTGAAAACAATGATTTATTTAATGCTCTGAGCAGAGTCTCTTCTCTATGAATCATCCTGTGTACATAATAATGGTGATGAATGCTCAGCTTGAAATTTCTCCCTGAGCAGGGAGGAAACTATTGGGTGAATCATAGATTTAGGGTTGTCTGTCCTGAGGAAGCTAAATTGAAAAGCCACAGGTTAAAAAGCAGCAAAAGACTGAGTTGTTCACAGGAATGCAATTGTCAGAAACTCAAGAAGATAACAGACATCTCCTTATGCTGCTGACACCTAACAGACTATGCCAAAGAAGAACCAATGACCCTTCATCCAAGGGAGAGAAATCCTGAAGGCCAAACACACCCTTTAGCTATTCACAGACCAGAAAGAGAAACTGGACTTCTTATTGGGAGAAGAGAGAAAAACGTCTGCCTTAAAGAGTTATTTTATTACTTTGCAGTGAAATTTTGTTTGAAATTTCATAAAATAAAGAAGTAAAAAAAAAAAAAAGCACAACTAAATTCTCTCAAGTGAATAAAATTCACTTAAGAGCAATTGGATTAGAGATGAAGATTTACACAAATGACTTTAAAGAAAAGGAGAATGCAAGAGATAGGAAAGATGTTCATCAGTCATTTGCTACAAAACTGTAAAGAGTGTTGCTGACATAGAATACAATGTCAACTGGAAAACTGAGCCCCTAAATTGCAATTAAACTATGACTGTAATTATGTAAAACATGCAATGCTGTGGACAAAGACTTTGAATACACAAAAATGAACATAGTTATTGTGTTCATGTTAATGTAGCAATGTTATTCATTTTCCACTGTCAGATCCTGTGATGTGAACATGGGGGTGGAATGAGGAGAGACTAAATATAGTCCAGTAGTAAGACGACTGCACCCGAGGTATCAGGAACTTTTGTCTAAGTTTTACATGGCTGCACCAGCTGTGAACATAACCTCTCAGAGCCTCAGTGTCCAGATATAGAAAGTGAGAATAATAATACACCTGCCTTGCAGCGACAGGGTAGTGAAAGCACTCTAAATTTGAAAGTATTGTAAGGTATTGTATGAGAAATTAAGGCCAGAGCGCTGTATTTGGTAGAATAGAGAGTTAAGAAGTCCAACACTCAGCCTCATTTTCTCTTGAGGGTTACACTCTACTTTGAATGTGTATTTATAAATTTTTTCCTAATAAATCTTTTTATACCTCTTAAACAAAAAGAAATCCAGAACTAAAAAAGTTATTCTAAATTTCTTTTCTCAGTAGTTACTATGACAGCTAGAGAACTTGTGTTATGTCATTTCATTTCACAATAAACTAATTACAAACCCTTAATGAGCATCTACTAATTGTTTCACTAACCAGGTTTTTCAATACCATTTATGCTCTATTCACTTGAAAAACTCTTATCATATGCCTGTTTATTTCTGAATGATACTATTTCACTACTCATCATTCTATTTTAATTATTGTAGATTGATAATATTTTTAACCTGGCCAGGCAACTTTTTATAGTTGTTGTTTTCAACAGAATCTAGGGTAGAGAGGGTTATGTAGAGGTGATAGCCAAGTTTGGGCCCAAAAGAGTAAGAGCCCAAAGGTACTCTGTAGTGTAGCACATTTTTCCAGGGGGGTTTGGTATTGGAGGGAGCTTCCTGACTTATTGCTCACCATCTGGGTGATGCAAGGCACATTACTTGCTCTCTTTAACCTCTTTTCTCATCTGTAAGTTGAGAACAACACCAGTTACCTCAAAGTGTCACCATGTGGATTTGCACTTTATGGCTGGATTTCAGCCACTGCGCTGCTTTCCTTAAATTTGAAAGCCTTCCTAGTGGAAGGGGCATGGCTTTCCTTTGTTAGGCTTTCTTACAGCTGCGAGAAAGGAAGAAGAGCAATAAGTTATCACCAACTTCTTCCCAGCACGCCAAAGGCTTGTTTCACTGGACAGAGATACTTGATCACTGTACAGTGAAGAAACAGGGCATTGAAATTGTGTATATATACATTGGATTCTCCCTGGATATGGCAAAGCAAGAATACTGGATGCATCAGGATTCGTAAATGTACTCTCATTTTACAGTCAAGAAAAGGGATGTCAAATAAGTAGGAACTCCAGGCAGTTCATGCTTGTCAGACCTGGAGGGGGAACTGAGTACAGAGAAAAGGGAAATTGCTGAAGGCACTGAAAGCAGGTTAGGGAACAGGTGCAGAATAATGGGGCCTCTCTTTTTTGCTCTGACGATTTTGGACTTTAAGTGATTTGGGGGCAGAGATCACATCGATTACCTCCCTTTTTGCAGTTTCTAAAAGATTATCGAGTAATGTTTAAAAATGTTTGATGATCAGAGTAAAGAAATGTCACATAGGGCCCCAGAGCAACCCTCTGCCTCCACCAGCAGCCAAGGTGGCTTTAGAGGGACAGCTCTGACATCTTCTCTCCTTGGGAAGTGATAGATGGAGTCTGGTTGTGATTAATTTTAATAGAGGCCTGATGTGCTGTGATAGAATCTTGGCCATTCAAATGAAACAGGACCAAGCAGTCAATTTGGACAAAAATAATCTCAGTTCTCTCTCACCATTGACTTTAGAGGAAGTACTTCTAGTTAAGAAGTACTTAGTGGTGATTTTGTATCTAGAAAAGCATAGATAAGAGGGACAGTGACATTCATTGTCTGAGTTGGAGAGATGAGAAATAATAAAATAATATCATGTACCATTTGCTGAGGCGCTGACAAATGCTATTCGCTGAGTTATGTGCTCAGTGTCCATTATCTCTCATTCATTAGTTCTTTCCACAAATGCTTTTGACTGCCTATGATGTGCCAAGCATTCTGGGAGTGCCACAGGGCACAGCACAGAGAAAGTCCCTGCCTTTGAGGAATTTCTAGTACTTATAAGCAAATGAACACATACTATCATTTCAGGAAGGAGACATGCTATAAAGAACAATAGAGGGAGGCAAAGGGACAAAGAGGGCCTGGGGCATATGAAGGGTGATTTTAGGGTGGGCCTCTAAGAAGGTGGCCTAGTGGCATGGAGTAAGCTTTGCAAAACCCAGGAGGACAAGTATCCCTGGCAATGAGTAGCCAGTGCAAAGGCACTGAGGGGAGGTGAGCTTGAGATCCTCAAGGCCGAGGTGGCTAGAATGGGGTGAGTGGGGAGGAAAAGGGAAGAAGAAGGAGGGGGAGGAGGAGGAGAATGAGGAGAAGGAGGAAGAGTGAATGAGGAGAAGGAGGAGGAGGAGAATGAGAAGGAGGAGAAGGAGGAAAGGGAGGGGAGTGGCTAAGCATTGTGGAACTGATATGCATCCCTGGTGTCCTTCTGAGGAAAAGCAGCTCTCAGGCATTTCTGAGCATGGCAGGGTTACCTGGAAACTGACTGAGATGGAGACTACATGCAGGAGACTTAATCTCTCACTACCACATGACTGCGTTACATAAGCAGAGCCCTCAGCCCATCATGCCATAACCTACGAGGTTGGGAGGATCTGCAAAGTTATCTCAAATTGAGCTGAGAGGGTTGGACCTTGTAAACTGGCATCAACAAACTGCTATCTCCTGAGAGGTGATAAACTTGGGTGAGGCAGCTCCTTTGGGATCCGTACTTAGAGAAGGACACAGCTGTGGGCTGTGGCAGTCAACGCCCTCACCAGCTGAGGCAAAGATGTGTCCGGGCTAAAGGGGGAAGTGACAGTACCCACCACAGATCTGTTTATGGTTTCATTCTAACAATTGTCCAAGAGAGGCATTTTTATTTTCTTTTGATGGGAGGAATATGAGCCCTGGAAAGTTTTGACAACCAGTTCAAGGTCACCTTAACTAGATGTTGAATTTGAACTGAGGTCTCTCTGAAGTCAAAGACCATCTATGTTAAAAATTATGTAAAATATACATAAATAAAATTTACCATTTTAACTATACTTAAGTGTACAGTTCAGGGGCATAAAGCATATTCACATTGTTGTGCAATCATCACTGCCACTCATGTCTAGAACTTCTTTCATCCTGCAAAATTGAAACACTGCATCATTAAAGAATAACTGCTCATTTTCCCCTCCTGGGACTTTCGTAACCATTCTTCCTTCTATCTTTACGAACTTGACTACTGTAGGTACCTCAAATAAATGAAATCACACAGCATTGTCTTCTACGGCTGGCTTATTTCATTTAGCAAGATGTCTTCAAGGATTGTCTGTGTTACAGTATGTGTCAAAGCTTCCTTCCTTTTAAAGGCAGAATAACATTCCATTACATGAATACAATCACAGTTTTTAAAATCTATTGAAGAATATATGTGTCCATTGCTCTCGTGACTAATGCTGCCGTGAACATGGGTGTGCAAACATCTATCTGAGAATGTGCATTCAATTCTTTTGAATATATACCCAGAAGTGGTATGGCTGGGTCATGTGGTAGTGCTATGTTTTATTTTTTTTTTGAGGAATAATCATACTGATTTACATGGAGGCTGCTCTATTTTTCATTTCTACCAGCACTGTGTAGGTAATCCAGTGCTTCCATTTTTCCTCATTCTTACCAACATTGTTCTTCCCTTCACTCATTCTGCTCTCTCTCTCTCTCTCTCTCCCCCCTCCCTCTCTTCCTCCCTCCTTCCCTCTCTTTCTTTATCTCTCCCTCTCTGTCTTCTGGTGGCCATCCAGATGGGTGTGAAAAGGCGTCATTGCATGCTTTAAAACCATGTGCTTGAGCGGGGCGTGGTGGTGCACGCCTTTAATCCCAGCATTCAGGAGGCTGAGGTAGGAGGAGCATTGTGAGTTCAAGGCTGGCTTGGGCTACAATGCGAGCGCAAGACTGGCCTGAGATACATAGTGTGACCCTGCCTCAAAAAACTAGGGCTGGGAGTTTGGCTCAGTGGCTTGAGAACCTGTCTGGCAGGTGTGAAATTGTGAGTTTGATCCCCAGTGCCAACCCCCCCACCAAAAAAACCCAAAAACAAAAACAAAAAAACAACCATGTGCTTTTCATGCCGCTTTGCTAGCTCTCAGAAAGGAATCAAAGATTTCAAGAACACATCCAGTTCCCCTATTCCACTTTTTAGGTGAAGCATTGACATTTGATTGAGACCAGTTAGTTAATGAAGTCTCTGGATTCCTGGGAACTACAAAAAAGCACATTCTGAATACTCCTATGACACAGACTAAAAAGGAAAACAAAAATTGGAACCATACACTGAAGCGGTCTTGAAAGTTTTTGTTCAAGGATCCTAAAACAGTTTAAAGAGCTATGCTTTTCTCGACACATTTTAGAATTCATATCTATTATTTTATCATAAATTTAAATATAGTTGCAAAGAATGTAACTTCTAGCATATTGTAAATATTGGAATTTAAGATAAAACTGTGACATCATTCTTTCAAATGTATCTAAATGAAATTTAAATCCCATCATGGTTTGTTTCTTTATCATCCATTTAAGAAATGCAAAAACAAACTCATCTTTAGAAAGCAAAAATGACATTGTTTTCCCTTTGAAATTTCATTTCTGTTCTATTTCCTCTTCAAAATTTATGCTAATATAATATAATTATGATACAAAATTTTATATTGAATATCACATTGTACTTATATCTATCAAACATGTGTAAAGTTTAAATTTACATACTTTAAAATTTCTGTGACTTAAGGCTTTAAGTGTTTTCTGCATTGGGTTATCTCTACAATTGCTAGTATTAAGCAATTGATCAAAACAATCTAAATGAATAACAAATTTTGATAAATGCCAACATAAAAAGTAAAGTTTTATTGGGAATTTGAATTCTTGTAATAAGAAAAATGATGATCTCTTTTTTCAAACATTATATGGTTGTGGATGTTACATGTTGATAGATTGCTCGGATGACAAAACATACAGCATCACTTCTATTTTTCATATTTAAGACTTGAGAAATTCTTCTTATGCAGAAGGAGGTGAGAGCGGAAGGAGTTTTGTTATGAAAACGTCCTTCAATTTTTGGGATGGCATCTTATTTGCCCCAAATCACAAGGTAATTTACTATCATAGGTTATTTTTAAGATCAGTCAACTTACTTCACTATGTCCTTGACTTAGTTACTTTTCTTGTTGCTGAAACAAACTATCTGACACCCAAAGTTAAAGGAGGAAAGGTTTATTTAGTTCACAGTTTGTAGAAGTTTCAGTCCATAATCTGCTGGCTTCATGGCAGGGTGGCTTCACAAAGGAGAGCAATTCACGGAGGGCAGAAGACAGCAAAACCAGCAAAGAAGAGAACCAACAAGCCCCTTTCTGACCCTTATATTGTATCTGGGGTACTGGGATTAGGCTGTGCCAATCCATCAGTGGACTGATCCAGCAATCACCCACCCTTAACCTGAGTACCCTTAATCTCAGCATTTCGCTATGCATCAATCATACACTCTGGATTCAGGTACCTCCCAAAAAAACCCTATGACCACATGAGGCTTGGGCGGGGTGGGGGTGGGGACATCTAGACACAAACCAGAACAGCCCTTCAGTTTTGTTGGGATTCAACATTGGAAACTGCCTGATTTGTAAAAGATTTGCTACCCAATCTGTTATGGGTTGAGTTGCCTCTCTCACCAAATTCATATATGAAAATCTTAACCCAAGCAGCTCAAACTTGACTTTATTTGGAAATAGACTCTTTGTAGATGTAATTAGAGAGGGTGAAGCCATTAGGATGGACTCTAGTCCACTACAACTGGTGTCCTTATAAAAAGAGGAAATGTGCATAGAGAGGGAAGATGAAAGAGAAATGCGAGGAGAAGATGGCCATCTACAAAGCCAGGAGAAAGGCCTGGGACAGACTATCTGCTGTGACCTTTAGAAGAAATTAATCATGTCTACACCTCAATTTTGGACTTGCGGCCTCCAGAACTGGGAGAAAGTAACTTTCCATTGTGTTCTGTTGTGTTAGCCTCTGTCTGTGTTTTTTTGATATCATAGCCTATAGCCCTTACAGTCACTTGCTTGCATCAATATTTTCCATTTTGCCTTTATTTGGTTCCACATTTTTTAAAACTCTAAAACAATCCACCCTAGGAGACTGGGAATGAATAAAAGGGACCTACCCTTTTTTAAAGCAGTTGTGAAAGAAGGGCTGGATGTTTATGCTTTTAGATACTGAATTTGAAGATCTGCAATTTGCTTTCCTTCAAAACTCCCTTGTCAGTGGGGCCCTTTGGGAAGTGTCAGGCCCAGAGGAACAGTAGTACCTTGTTGAAGATGGCTGTGCCAAACTGGAGAATGCCTGCTGTGATTCAGGGATGTAGATGACGGTATTTTCATGGAGGATAGGATATCTGTTGGCTTATGTGTAGATTTTGATTTGTGACAAGGGCAAGGAAGTTTGTTCTAGTTATAGAGGAAGGAATTCTGACAAGATGAGGAGTTCTAGGGTTAGCCAGCCCACAGGGCCCATACACTTAGGGACCTGGGAGTTTACACATTGGTACTAGAAATTTTTTCATGAGAAAGTGACATGATGAAAACGATACTTAGGAAGATCATCCAGACTTCCATAGGGAGGATCACTGGGTATGTGTTGAGTTGGGGAGCAGGAAGAAATCCATGGGTGTGGTCATTAATGCCTGGAACACTGTAACGGTTTTGGGCACCAAGAGACAGCTGTTTGCTGGTTGTGATGGAAATAGAAATGCCCATATTACAGCTCAGTTGTGTGCCTCCTGCTTAATGATATTTATTTCAGATGGGCTGTCAAGTCCCAGAACAAACTCCCTGCCTTCCCTCTGCTCTCACACTGCTTCTGCACTGGTGAGGTATTTCAAGCCCACTTTTCAATGAATCAAGCAGAGGGACAATAGGGCAACATGTCTCTGTTGCTTGACCCTTTCATTGTAAGGATGAAGTGAGTAAATGCATACGAAAACACTTGGTTGATTAGAAAATCCCTGCAAATGCAAAGATTCAATTGTTTGTTTCTCCTTCATATTGTGGATGCTGCTTTCTTAAAGGGAGTAAAGAGGTTTTCATTAGCCTTGAGGAATTGATATCCAGGTAACAGGCTCCACTGTGCAATGCCTGAGAATTTCATGGGGCTTCGTCCCTTTCCAAATCAGGAAGGTGCTGTAGTACACCCTGCTGAGCCCACCAGGAGAAGAACTGCTCTTTCCTCCTCCTTCTGGATTCTCTGAGGTGTCTGGCCCTGTGCCCAGCTCCCACAGAGCACTGCTCATTTTCTGTCAGAATCGTGAGTCTTCTTGATTATGTAGCAACAGAAACAAAGCTTTCCTGTGCGCTGAAAACCAGACGCTTTTGTGGCCACATGCTTCCCCCAGCCCCCAGTCTAAACAGGGAAGCACACAGAGCATTAGAACAACTCAGATGCAAAATCTCTGCTTGCTCCTGCAGTACAGACCATTGTGTTTTTGAGACTCTGCAAGGATAAGAACATTGCTTTTACACTAGAAGAAACTGGTGGTCATTCTCCTTACATCCATGTCCCTAAATCACATTCATACTTTATGGGACCCCTGAGGTCACTGGAACCTTCTGTGTTCTAAACTTTCTGAGAGCTCTCTTGGCCATCATGGTAGAGACATCTGCCCTGGCATGAGGCTCCTGACACCCCAAGGACTTGAACATTTGCCATTTCTTTGCAGGATGGAAGGAATCATTCTCATTGGTGTTCTTACCCACCCTCACTCTGCAGTCTCTTAGTCATGTGTAAGTGTCTCTGATTATATATGGATACCGTACAAGCAAATGCAATGTCAGAGAGACAAGGGGTGGCATCAGTGAATCCTTGTGGCATTCACATCTATTTCAGAGATCTGGAGAGAAGCTGGAATAGGGAGATGACAGCAGTCCTTGTCACTTCGCATGTAGTTGTTAGGTATGAGGCACAGTGCCAAATACTTCAGACATTCACTCATTTCCTTCTCCAACCCTATGGAGGGAAGGCAAAGGCAACTTGGAGCAAAGGAATAACTTTCCCAACATCTAAAATTTAGAGTGTAGCTGTGCCCACCAGGATGAGTTAAACTAGGCTTTGGTAACACCAGATTCTCATATTTTAGTGACTTACACTAACAAAGACTTAATCTTCCCACATGCAATACATCTAACAAGGGTCACTGGAAGCTCTGTCTCTTCTCTAGTCTGGGATCCCAGAAGATACCACCTGGCACTGCTGGCTGTCATGACAGATTGAAGAAAAGAATCTGACTGGATGCTCACCAGTCTTCTGTTACTTTTGTTCACGTTGGTGACTACAGCTTGTCATACGGTTACCCATAACTTCAAAGGGCAGGAAGGAGGAATATCTGTGGGCAGCTCAAAGGATGGCTATGATAGCAGGGGATGGGTCTACAATGAAAGGTATTTTCTTTCCTTTTCTTTTTTGTCTTTTTGAGATAGGGTCTCACTACGCAGTTCAGGCTGGCCTTGGGCTCACTTTATAGCCCAGGATGGTCTGGAACTTGCAACAATTCTCCTGCCTCAGCCTCCTGAGCGCTGGAATTACAGGAGCACGCCACCATGCCCGGTTCTGAAAGGTTTTTTTATTTTTATTTTTTAATTATTTTTATTTTTATTTTTTCGCGGTACTGGGGCTTGAACTCACAACCTCATGCCTGCCCAACAGGCACTTAAGCCACTGAGCCAAACTCCTGGCCCTATTTTTTTCGAGGCAGGGTCACACTATATAGTTCAGGCTGGCCTTGCTCATGTGGTAGCCCAAATTGGCCTCAAACTCACAGCCTCCTGAGTGCTGGGATTAAAGGCGTGTGCCACCCCGCCCAGCTCTGAAAGGTATTTTCTAAAGCAGATGCTTTTTGCATCCTAAAAAATTTTCTATTTGCTCAGTCCCAAACACCTCAGGGGTGTCAAGCACTATACATTTTACAGATGTTGTCATTAGTAGTATTGGTATTACTATCAGTAGTAGTAGTATTTGAGATTCAACCCAGGGTCTTTACACTGAGTTACATTTCCTCCCCTCCACCCTTTATTTTGAGGCAAGGTTTCACTAAGTTGCTGAGTTGTTTAGGAGGGGTTTGAATTTGTGATCTTTTGCCTCCCAGAAAGCTGGGATTACAGACATGGGTCACCATGCCTGGCTACAAATTATTTCTGGTCCTCACAACATCCTGTTAAGGTAGATACTATTATTACCTTCATTTCACAGACAAGTCATTCAGACACGGAAAGAGCTTGGAGTAGTTTGAGCCAGATGGCACAGGGAATAAAAAATGACGCTTGTGCAGACCTTGGGTCAGTCTGACTCTGTAGACTGTGTTCTCTCTGTTTGCCAGGAGAATTTCCACTTCAGTTTTGCAACAGAAGAACCACATACAGGTTCAAAAGATAAAAATTTAGCTTGATCTTGTATTTGTTTATTTTCTGATTAAAATTGTAAAAATTTCTCATTGTATAAATTCTAACAATATAGAGACCAGGGAGGAAAGTGAAAAATCACTTGTAACAAAAACTTCTAGAGTCACTGCTAATATTTTAAAAATGTCCTTACAAACATGCTGTATTGTAACTTGCTTTTTCACATAACAATATACTGTGTACTGAACATCTTTCCAATAAATGCACTTCATTTCTTATTTTTATTTTAAAGCAAAAAAAGCAATCAAAGAAAAAAAAAGTCAAGCAACAACAACAACAAAAATAGTGATACAAGATTTCAAAACAGGGTAAGAGTTTAACAATGTGTAGGGCCCGGGGTTTTAGCTCAGCAGCACGAGCGCCTGCCTGGCAAGTGCAAGGTTGTGAGTTTGATCTCCGGTAAAAAAAAGAAAGAAAGAAAATTTAATAGTGTGCACTTCTTTTCTAATGACTACATAATATTCTATTGAGTGACCATGACACAATTTATTAAAAATTCCTTAAGGATGAATATTGATCTTGCTTTCAATGTATCACTGTTTTGTTATTTTTGAGTTCCATCTTTCTTCAGTATCTGAACCGACTGAGGACTTCACCAATGAGAAACATTGTAACGGTCTAAGATCTTTAATGAAAGCATTAGTTCCATTGTTACCTTTTTTCCCTCCCGCCTCAACAGACCTTCCCCTGCCCCCCAATGCTTTAGAAATGCTTTGTTTCTGCAGTCTCAGGCCAGGGGTTTTCCTTGGCATTCTTTTTTGTTCATGTACTTTTCCCGAAATTTCCCTATAAACTGTACTGTTTCTTATTTTTCTTTCTTTTGGCTTTTCTATATTCATATTCATTTACTGTATATTTGGATGCTCATATTCCTGTACTACCCAGTAACATATTTTGTGCTTTTCCTGGCTGTTACATTGTGGCTAGGCATACAAACTTCCAACTGTAGCCTCTTAGCTTCCTTTTTTACAGCCCCAACTAATCGCTGCTCAGACCCACCGCATTCCCACCCACTACATATTCCCTCCGTTGCTCGTGTTATTCTTTCAACCTGGAATGGCCTGTATTGGCATCCTTCGTTGGTCTCCAGGGCTTCAGCTCACAGGCCTGGCCTTTCACGAAGCCTTGTCTGCCCTCTTTCCCTAGTCAAAGTTAATTGCTCTTTCTTCTGTGCTTCGCAGCACTTCATTACTATCTCTAAAACACACTCATTTAGGAAGACATTTATTCAGCGTCTATGGTGGGTTCTGAAGGGCAGGGGGAGGCAGAACAGTAAGCCTTGATACCTACGCTGAGACTCCTTAGCTCCGTGGTAGATGTGAACACACAATTCCAGCATAAGGTGGTAAAAGCAGAAATGGAGGTAAGCACAAAGTGCGAAGGGTATCACATGGCCTAATCAGCACCGGCTGACTTTTAGTTAATGTGTGCTTTTTCTTTATAAAAGTCAGGAGCCTGAGTGATAAGTGAGCCAGTTTAAATTCTCTTCCCTCCACCCCAAAAGCCGGGACTTTCTTTACAGTGGCGGCAGCGACAAACGAAGTCATCTCAGGTGTGCTAGAAGGGTCCTGGGGTTAGACCCCAGGCACAGGTCCAGTCCCATGGCCTATATTTCCCGGAGTCCAATCTACTTTTTTACATCTTTCTTTCTCCCTGAAATAGATACACTCTCGCCTCCAGATTTAGAATAGGAGTCATGACTATTTCACGAAAGCCTGGAAAATATGACTTTTCCAGAAATGGTCTAGGTCGGTCATAGATCTTCAGGCTCCTGGCAACTGAAGGACACGGCTGTGCCCTAATTGGATCCATTTCCTCCCAGGCCTGATTGGGAATTTTGCACCAGCTCGGCGAGCCGTACACCTCGGCCCCCGGGGCCAGCGGGAGACGCTGGAGCGGGGCCTCTCTGCCGGGGTGAGCGCTCTCTGCCGCCGCAGGCTTCTTCAGGTCTCCACGCCGTCGCCCGATCCGCGCGCGGCTCCTGCCCGGGTTTTGCAGCCTGCCTGCCGCCGCGCTAGTCAAGCCGGAGGCTGGCGCCGCCGAGGCCGCGGCAGCAGGGGTGTGGGGACTGCACCGCGCACGCGCGCCCGCGGGGTCGCTGGCTCCAGTCGCCCGGCTCCGCGCGGCCGGAACCCTCGCGCCCCGCCCTGCCCGGAGCCGCCCGGAGCCGCCGGGTCCCGGACTCGCTCTGCGCGCCGGGCGGGACTATTTTTTCGGCCCGTGTTCTCTCAGCTGCTGGGAAAGAACGTTCTTGGCTCTCCCCGCCTGGCTGCGCCTGTTCCCGCTCCTCCCCCGCCGCGTGTTTTCCGCCCCAGTAAAGATCGTGCCACACAAACAAGCTTCGAATGCCCTTTGCCGAGCGGGCGGGAGGGCAGCGAGTGCAGAGCCCGAGAGGGCCATTTTCAGGGAGCGTCTCCAAAGCCGCTAAAAGTCTTGTTTTCTCCCCGAGTGGAAGGTGTAGGGGGCGGGGGCGGCGTGGGGCCGCTTTCAACTGCTACACACGCTCGAATAGTTGTCAGTAAAATCAAACTGACGTCAGCCCGGGGGAAAAAGGTCTCTTTTGTTCTCCTGTGCTTTCCCCTCCCCTTCTTGCGATCAAAGGCAAAAAAACATTTTTTGGAGGTGGTGGGGGGAAGACAAAAAGGAAAAAAAAAATTGCAACGCAAAGAGATAGCTTCCATTAGCGCTCCTGCCCGGGCGATGGGAATGTTTAATGAATGCATCAAGTCTTTTGATCACCCTCGCTCGGCTGGGTTCAGTAGTGCCGGAAGGTTACTTGCATATCCTGTGGCTGATCTGAAATTCGATCAGCAGAGGGGGCAAAGAAAAGAAAAGCATTTTAATGGGAATCAATAGAGGATCATAGGTCCTGGAAGGAAATACGTGTTGATTAAAAATGCCACAAGATTAAAAAAATGTTCATGACAGGCTTAAAAAAAATGAGAAAAAGGAAAAAGCAAGGGAGGGAGAGAGAGAAGAGAAGAGAGAGGAGGAGAGGGGGAGGAGGAGGAAAAAACCCTTAGCAATCTATTTTCTGTGTGTGTTGCTGCCAGAGAGGCAGTCAGCAGACCAACAGTTTGTGTAATGCTTCAAGCTACAGCGGGCAAATTTAAAGCTGTATGCTCAGAACAACATAATAAATACTTATTGAAAATGCATTTCTATTTCTAAGCGGGGTTCACTCATGCATTATACAAAGCACCTAGGGCTGCAGTAGCGAGAAATAAGGGGACGAATATGGTGTACTGTGACTCAGGTTCTTAAAACTTGAGCTTTTAGCAGTTTAGAGCAAGAACATACACACTTTTTTAAAGTTAAAAACAAACAAAAAAAAATCTAGGAGCTTTGTAAGATACCGAAGATTTAAATTGTCTGAAACTTTAAACTTGTAATTTAAAAAGTAATCTGCTAACTGAGGATGAGGAGAGAGTAGGAGGGGAGTTAACCATGGTGGATAGCATATTGATTGGGTTACAGAGTGGAAAATTATTGCCCTGTAGGTAGGGAAAGTGATCAACAGTGTGATAAAACGGTTGAAGGTTTTATGAATACCCACCTACTACAGTAAGAAAGGGAAGAAGGCTTTAAAAACCTACGTTGACACAAAAGCACTCACCCTGTTTCTATGGCCTTTTGGAAAAGAATCAATAGTATTTACATTTTCACACGTTAAACAAAATTTCTTCAGTATTGCGAGGGCATCAGGAGGCAACGGTGGGTGAACTTTTCTTTTCGAAGTGTTTTAGGGGCTCCTTCAAGGAATTCTGTTTGCTAATTCTTACGTTGCACCAGTATCTTCCTTATTCTTTCTTTTCCTTTCAGTATTACTGAAGAGCATAAAAAGGATCAAGGAGTTTTTTAAGGGCACTTTCTCATGGTATTTCCAATATTGTGTCCCTCTGTTTTACGGGAAGATTGGCTCTAGGATCCTCCATGGATGCCCAAGTCCTCTGCTGAAGTCCCTACATGGTTTGGAATTTGCATATCATCTACACAATCGTCCTATATGGTTTAAATCATCTCTAGATTACTTAGAATACCCAATCCAATAGTTGTTATACTGTATTGTTTAGGGAATAATAACCAAAAATTTTTGGTACATATTTAGTACAGACACAATTAAAAAAAGATTTTTCTCCAACTTTCATTGGTTGAATCCAAGGATGTATAAGTCATGGATAATAATAGAGGGTTGACTGTATTTAATTTCAGTAGTTCAGCTAGAAGAGGTTCTGTTGAAATTAAGGTTTTCTTGTTCTTCCACAAATTTTCTTACTTTAATATTTGGTCTCCACTAGATCCATGAAGGCAGGGAATATATCTCCTTTCTCATTCATATTTCTAGCAATGCTTTTAGAACAAAATCTTGCACAGAGGGCTGATTGAGTGCTTTGATTTAATATAGGCAGATGGCACACTGGTTGGATTTCAGAGACAAAACGCATTACTGGGTAACCTCAGAGAAGTGACTTACCCTGTCTTAGCTTCAGGTCCCTCCCTGGTAAAATGGGGGTACTTATACTTGCTCACCAGGAATCACATTTGTGCCTGAAATAATGTGCATAAAGCACACAGCATAATTTGTAATGTTTTACTGTATAGACCTATATATATAATTTTATATTATATTGCATCATATCTATCTATCTGTCTATCTACCTACCTACCTATCTGTTCATCCATTTGTTCCGTCTCCAAAGATCTCCCACCCAGGAGCCATAACATCTTTATTCGTGCTGTCCTGTGGATCCGCCTTAAGTCTGAGCTGCAGCTGAGGTGATGCTGAATGACTTTCAAGACTGGACCCTCAGAGTTTTGCTGTTCCTTGGAATGCTGGCTCTTAGGACACTTCCTCTCAGAACTCAGTTGTCATCTTGAAGAATGAGAATTGTGTGTAGGTGAGTTGCACAGAGGTGGGCAGGTTGACAACACTCAAGTTGCTCCTAATAATATTCTTCTTGCCAAAAGACAATATCGGTTGTGAGCCCTGTGAATTAGCCATCTTGGGTATCTAGTGCCCCCGACACCACATGTACCAGTGCCTTTGCACTGAGCTACCTTGCTAACCCTTTTTAATTTTTATTTTGAGTCAAGGTCTTCCTAAGTCTTAGTTGCCCAGGCTGGGCTTGAACTTGCAATTATCTTGTCTCAGGCTCCCAGAGTGCTAGGATTATAAGTCATGTACTACTGCCCCCTGTTGAACCTTCTGATGACTCTTGCCCCAGCTCCTAGTATCTGATCACAATTGCATGAAAAAAGCCTGTTTGTGCTTAGCTAACCTACAGAATCATGAGGGGTAAGAAAAAAACAAAACAACAACAAATGAAACAAAAACATAAAGTGAACAAATGCTGGTGCTAACTTTTGAATGTGTTCTCCAAATTTCATGTGCAAGAAAACTTAATTCCCAAAGTGAAATGTTAATGATACCTCCAGGAGGTGGGTTATGGAGTAATGGGTCATTGAGCAGTTGGTTTTGTTGCGAAAGTAAGCGCTGTCTAACACATTTGCTCCATCTTGCTTTGTGATGTCCTTCCCCACATTATGAGGCAAGTAGGCCCTCAGCAGAAGCTGAGCAGGTGTGGCTGCTTGGTCTTGGACTTCTAGGCTCCAGAACTGTGAGCGTGTAAGCTTAATTTTTTTAAACAATAATTTACTTGGTACCAGGTATTGAGGTATAGCAACAAAAGAGGACTGAAACAGCCAGCTTTTATTATTTTATTCTATATCAGGTATTAAGCCTGTTTGATAAACAAATGAAATCAGTTAACTGCTTAACTGTCCCTTCCTTACCTTTTCCTGCCTACCCCTGTTATTTTTCAGCACCTGCAATAACATGTCAGTCCTAGTGTTGAAGCTACTGAGCTAGGTGTTGGCTGCACAAAGACAGACTTTTGTAAGACCCTTTCCCAGGGGCGCTCAGAGTCCAAATGAGGAGAGAAGCTGCTTTTTCCACCAAAGGGAGACTATCTGTACACTTCCAGATCCTGGCCTAGAGTGATACATGCTGAACCATTTGTCCTTAAACAAAAATATTGTTTATTTTCTATAACATGCTTATTGAAGGGAGAAGGAGTCATCTTGGGCTTGAGTGGGCCTTTTGATTATAAGGAGTGTTCCTTTTCTTTTCTTTTTACTTCCTTTCCTTTTCTTTTCTTCCTTTTTTCCCCTTCAGACTGGGGATTGAACCTAGAATCTTCATAATGAGCTACATCCTTAGCACTATTTTTGAGATAGAGCCTTGCTAATTGTCAAGTTGCCTAGGGTTGGGCTCAAACTTATGATCCTTGTGTCTCAGCTTGTCTGAGTGCGGTGATTCAGGCCTGCACCACTGTATCTAGCTCCTTAGAGGATTTTTTATTTTTTTTCAACTCTTTTGATGTACTTCTTTTTCCTTGGCTGGATTTTCAAAATATTAGCATTCAGGAGGACATATTTTTTTTTTTTAATTTTAAAAAGTAAAACAGAAAAAAAGATAGAAATGATACAGAATTTGAAAAAAATGGTAGGAAATTAACACTAATTAACATACTGCATATTATTGTCTTGGAAGTAGTTGTTCAGGTTACCAGATCTAGGCACAAAAAATGATCAAACAGTCAAACAATGACAGCACAAACTGTTCTTTTTGATGAACTAACAGAGATTAGTAGTACAGTTATCTATCTTGCATACATATATATGCATACATTCATATATGTATACCTACATACATATAATCATTTCCTTTCTTCCTTTTCTCCTTTCCCCTATCCTAGTTGTTTTTTCCTTTTGAGCACTTTCTTTCCCTTTCATTATTACAATACCTATTGTACATTTTGGATCTTATTACTCTTTCAGTTTTTAATTTTTATTATTATTTTTTACACTAGGGAGACAATACAATATTTATAAATGTGAATTTGATTTATGTCACTTTTGAGTATGGTCTCATAAGTTGCCAGGAGGACACACTTCTATCATTTTAGGAGCCACCAAAATTAACAGGCTTAGTATCATATTTTAGTTTATATTTATGGCAGTAAATAATCATTAGGAATATACATGTATTATATGTATATATGCTTCAGTGTCTGTGGGGAATTAGTTCCAGGATTCCCTGTGGATAACCAAGTTCAGTAATGCTCAAGTCCTTTTTATAAAAGGGCATAGCATTTGCAGATAACCTATGCACATCCACTATGATAAGAAAAGAGGACTGTACATAGTATAGATGTAATTAAATCCACAGTTGCAGAACCCATGGCTATGGAGACCACCTGTACACCTCTTATTTGTGGTATATAATGGGAGTTTCCTTGGGTCCTTGGTAGTGTGCAAATAATGATTTTCACACGGAAGGCCAGGTTTTGAGCTACACCCACCATACAGTTCATTTTATACAGTTACGATGGTCCTGTGAGGCAGCTCTTCCACCACAGATGAGTTTACCCAAGAGTGATGTGATGAAGGAGGTGTGGTCAGGAAGTCACTTGCGATTCATAAATAAGTAAAGTACAACTGAATGTTTTTATTTTTGAAAGAAAATTCCTAACTTAGCATCTCATTTAAAATTTTAACAAAAATCATAAATGAAAAGAAAAAGTCTATAAATCTCAACCGTTGTGGTTTTAGAGGCAGAGGGGGCCATGGGGGAAGGAAAGGTGGGTTCATGCTTGTGGAAAGAAGAATAGGTGGCTTCATGAATCCCAGGGCGAGGCTGTGTTACTTCGATATTTAATTGGATTACAGATGAACTATCTTTTGTTGCATGTTCTCATGTATGCTTTTTCTTATATTTATAATAAAATGTTTACGGGTAAAACTCAAAGCCTTTTAAAAATTGATTCACATTGACTGTATACATTGCACATTAGCCCCGTGAAAAAGAATTTTCATAAACAAAAGGGTCAGCTACTCTTCATAGTTCTTCATAGAGCCTTCAAAAATTGTATTCCGAATACAAGAGTTCCAAAAATCTTCCAGGATGGATATTGCTTTCTGGAATGAACCAATTGGAAAGTGTAATGTCTCCTCATACAGTACTGGCCTAAGTTGCACTCTAGCCTCTTGCTGCTGTGACTCAGTTTGTGTCATCCTATGGTGGCTTGGAAACTTCATTTCAGCGGAATGATTGGGTCACTCAGCTCAGTCTGTGGTTGAGACTTTCTCTTGATATTGGAACCTTTTTATGATGCTTGATCCATGTGTTTTGTTCATTTAATTAATCAATTCAACAAATACGTGTTATCTGTCTACTGTGGACAAACACTGCATGAACAAAGGTGTAGGGATATATTGTTGAAGGCACAGTTGTTGCCTTCTGACAACTTCCAGGTGTGTTGAAAAGATCCTTAGGCAATCAAGTGAACACTGATAGGGAAATTAGATCCTCCTTGAACACTCCTAAGGAAGCCCTCAGAGAAGGGAAAAGTGGGAAGTATCCTCAGGAAGCCTGAGATAAGACAAAGAAAAATGGCTGGGAATCAGCCAGGTGAGGGCCAGGGCATGTGAAAACATGAAAGGAAGGGAGACTGAAATCCTAAGTACAGTATTTGAGATGTTGTGTGAACACTACTAATTTTGCCCCAGGTTGTGTAAACACACTTGAAAAGACCAGAGTCCTGGTCTTTTCTTTTTGGTACCAGGGATTAAACTCACAAACTTGTGCCTGCCGAGCAGGCACTTAGGCCACTGAGCTAAATCCCTGGCCCTATTTTTTGAGGATCTCACCATGCAGTTCAGGCTGGCCTTGAACTCACTTTGTAGCCCAGGCTGGTCTCCAACTCAAACAATGATCCTTCTGCCTCAGCCTCCCAAGTGCTGGGATTAAAGGCATGCACTACCATGCCCGGCTTTGTCCTGATCTTTTAAAATTTTGGAAATGAGGGATTGATAAACAATTCACTTACCTGTTAAGCAATGAGTGGTTTTACAAATTAAATATGCCCTATTATGGCTTCTGAGGCTGATGAACCCTCTAAACTAGAGTTTAACATATAATACTGGTGGTAGATTTTGGAGAAGTAATTTCTTCTTCTTCTTCTTCTTCTTTTTGTCGTTGTACTGCCATTGTTGATGCTGATTTTGTTCTATAGTATTAATTGCCTTCTTTTGTACTTACAAACTTTCCAAGATGTTCACCTTCATTTCGTAGTTGTGTTATTTTACTTACAGTACATTTTATTTTTTTATTGTAATGAAATACATACAACATAAGATTCACCATTTTAACTGTTTTTAAGAGTACAGTTTGGTGGCATTAAGTACATTTATTGTTGTCTAAACCGCAACAACCATATATCGCCAATAAGTCCCCATTTTTCTCTTTTTATCCCCCTTCAAGCCACTTTTTTTTTTTTTTTTTTTTTCCACTGGGGATCGAACTCACAACCTCGCACCTGCCAGACAGGCACTTAAGCCACTGAGCCAAACTCCTGGCCCTAGTTTCTTTGAGGCAGGGTTGCACTATGTAGCCCAAGCTGGCCTCAAACTCACAATGCTCCTCCTACCTCAGCCTCCCAAGTGCTAGGATTAAAGGCGTGTGCCACTACGCTCAGCTAGCCACCTTTCTACTTTCTCTCTCTACTAGTTTGACTATCATAGGTACCTCATATAATAATTTTACATTTTAATCTTTGGCAGAAGAGTTGTTGGACTTGCAATGGTGTTGCAGAAAGAGTTTACAGAAAATTATGAAATATTTAAAGCATACAAATCTTGTGTATACAGAGTTTTGATAGTCTGTGCATGTGTAATTTATTCTGAAACTGGTTATGTCAATGAATCTCAAGTTATCATCAATGAGGGTCAAAACTATTGGCCAATAAAGACTATTGAACAACTAGAATGGCAAAATAATAGTATGAATTACATCATGAAATTCTGTCACCTCTAATTTGATTGGCTGTTTCTTCTATATGTAAAATTAAGTGCTTTCCAGCTGAAAAAGTATTCCTCAGCGTAATTTTATTAGTTACTCCCTTAATGTGGAAAGAAGATGGTAAATATTATGATGGTGTATTTTTATAACCATTTATTTTACACATTTCTGGAGATAGTAAAAATAACATTTTGTTTTAGTCACAAGTGTTTGAGAAACAACACTTTATAACAATTTCAATTTCTTAATTTAAATAGTAAAGTGCTCTGAAAAATAAAGATAGGAACTGTAGCTTATATCATCTCAAACCTTTGCAGAAAAATATCGTGGTAAGATTATAGACATACACTTAGATTATAAATAATTTTATTGCCAAGTTATCTGAGAGAAAATTTAATTAATATAAATTATACATTGCAATAAAGATGATCTCTATAATGGCAAAATGTGGACTTTATTGCCTTCTGCTTTCAATATGATGTCATTTTTGCCAGAATGATTTGAAAAGGCCGTCACTCTTAGAAGTAATTTCTTTATAGGAATTCTAGTTCTTAGGTTGCACTAAAGAGAGGAGAATCTCATTAATTCTCACTTTGCTAATCCATAAACCCCATAATTTCCACAAAATTCCTCAGCAATATCTTTTACTTCACAGGAAACATTTTATAGCCAGAAGCTCTAGGCAAATCTCAAATCACTAAGAATTCATTACTTTTGCCAAATATACTACAGGCCATTCACTAGCTGACTATCATAAAGTATAATGGCTCAACTACATTTATCTAAAAAACTAGGAAAGCAAATATCGTATAAATATTCAGACGTAAAAAAATTATGTTGGGTGCATATTCATGTATTTCCATATATAAAAATTTATAAAATATAGTAGATTATTATAATAATAGCCTATAATGAATCAGACTTCTCTATAGTCGTATCTCTTTGCCATTCTTCAACCAATAGGAGAAGTTCATTTTTCTATTCTTAGATTACTGTCTAGTCTTGTGACTTGATTTGACCAATAGAGTATGACCAAAGTGACATTGGGTGCCATCTGAGGAAGGGTTTAGAGAGGCTATTGAACCACCAATTTTGCTCATCTTGAGTAATCATGCTTAGGATTAAGTCCTTCTGGAAAAAAAGTCCCAGGTGACCCCAGTCCTTGCCAACCTGCCAGCAGATGGCATGCAGGCAAGACTAGAAGAAGATTTATCCAACCAACCTACAGAATTATTGGAAATAATAAATAGTAGTGGTTTTATAGCACTAAGTTTTTGGGTGCTTTATTTTATGATAATGGGTAACTGGTACAGAAGTTGGTGTCTGGCAGTGGATATAAGTAACAAAATCTTAAATGTAACATTGGCTTGGAGACTATATACCAGGTAGTGCAAGGAGTATGTTAGGAAAGATTGGGAGAACAGTGAGGAAACTGTTATTGTAGGCTAGAAGAGGCAAGTCGTGTAATGAGGAAACTCACAAACACAGTAACTGGGTATGGCTTGTATCTAGATGTTCCCTCAAAGCCTCATGTGCTCATTGGTGGGGTTTTCAGAGTTTGCTGGATCTAGGATGTGTGATATTGGAATTAAGGGTGCATGGTACTATATTAGTCCACTGATAGGTTTAGCATAATTTCAGGTGTGGATAATGGGAAGGCCCACCCTGGGTACGGGTGGCACCATGCAAAAGGTTGGTAGCCTGGATGGGTTAAAAGGGGAAGGGAAGCTTGCTGCTGATGCTTCTGCTGCTTACTGCTTTACTTAGCTGCTGCCTTCTGCCTCTTTGCCATGAACTGTTTCTCCTCTATGATGCCCCTCTGTTATGCCATTCTATCTTGGAGCCAGCCAACTATGGACTGAAACTTCTACAAACTGTGAGCCAAAATAAATCTTCCCTGCTTTAATTTGTGGGTGTCAGGTATTTTGTTCCAGCATTGAGAAAGTAACTAAAAACAGTAAGTCTCAAGGTACAAAAAATATACCTAATGAGTTTGTGTACTTGGTTAGGGATATTTCCAGGCAAAAGATGCCCAATGGAAATAGTCTATTTTTTTAACCTGTGAAGAAAGAAATGAGTTAAAGAGTAAAATGTTTGTTTATAATTTATAATTAATAGGGACTATAGGAGACCCAGGACATTTTGAGTTAGAAAGTAAAACCTCTTTAAAACTAATCTCTCTCCAGTTGGCTGAAGATTTGCAAAATAAGAAATGGCTTCAAGATAAGCATTGAATCTAGGCTGTGACCATTAAGACGAGATAATGAACCCCTAATGAACCCCGCCAACCAGATATATTGTTTTTTAAGAATCTTAAGGGTGTTATTTCTTAGCAACTTCACATGCCCAAAGTACAGATGTATATTTACAGGACAGGCATAGAGAAAAACACTATAAAGTTCATAGGAAGCCTTCAAAATTTTTTGAGAGTATTGTGTTTATAGGAACACCATCAACTTGTATTGAAAGGAAGAAGGAGAGAGTCTAAAATTAAAAAGCAGCTTCTGGGCTCCTGACCTTCTAGGGACAAAACGAAGATTAAAAAAGTATCTCTTTTGTAAATGTGGGTCATTTCTTGTGGTAAGCAAAAGGTGTTTCAGAAGGTAGACACACAAATTTGGTCTAAAGCTAAGACCTGGAAAGGCAATGATTGAAGTAAACAACTTTAGAGATCATAACTGGTTCTTCAATAAAGGAGAACATTTTCTAGTCCCAAAAAGGAGGGCTGAAATGTGCTCAGCTGGGTTACAGAATTGTTGTGGACCAGTGACAGTTTTGTACCATTTTTTCCATTTTTGAATGTGAGTATCTATTTGGTTTTTAAAAATCCCTGTCTTCTCATTGATACTGTAGGGGCAGATACCCGATCTTTGTAGTTCACAGATTTCTAGGTTAAGAGTTGCTGGACCAAAGAGCTATACTTAAACAACCTCTTCTGGACTCTGAGCCTGCTGCTGGAACTGAATGAGGCTTTGGAAATTTGCTTATGAAGGAGTTGTGAACCACTGGGACCAAAAAGAAGACTATGATACAATGTGTACACCAGTGTTCCCCAATGAGTCATGCATCCCTTCTTAAACTCATGCTCTTGGCAATGTGATGTTGCTATTCCTCTCATCAAGAAGTGGGGTCTAATTCTTCACACTTTCAATCCAGCCTGACTTTATGGATTTGCTCTGACCAGTGAAATATAAAAGAAGCAACATCATACAACTTCTGAGGCTAGGGCCTATGGGGCTCAATGCCTCTGTTTTGGTTATTCACACTGTGGAAAAGTCCAACATAAAAGATCACATGGAGAAGGGACATAGCTCTCTCAGCCATCTTGACTGAGCACAAGTCCTAGCTGGTCTGCCAGTTGAATATGGTGTATAAGTCAGCACCAGTGAGACAGTAGCAGAAGCACTTGGCCAACCCACAGAAGCATAAATAATGATAAATTGTTGTTGCTTTAAGCCACTGGGTTTTGGGGTAGTTTACTTTAGAGCAATAGATAACTGGTACAAATTAGTATTTAGTCAGGGGTTATTGTGAGTGAAAAATTTCCTTAATGACTTTTTCCTGCTTGTAGTAATAGAGCTCTCTATGTGTGGTTTGGTTGACAGTATGAACCTCTAAGTTGTTTGGAGTTTTAGCTGGCAAACCTCAGGAAGAGATGGCGAAAGAAAAATAACATGTTACAGGGTCCAATTCAGTTGCTTGGGACCTGCTTCTTTAATTTCAGAAGCCTGTTGGTGTTATAAGTTAAGTAAAGGTTTTAGAGTTGGATCTTCTGGACATGGAATTCCAGCTCTGGAACTAAATTAACTTTAAAAAAAATTAGTAACCTTTATTTCTTCATAGCAGTTTAAGGTTCTTAGAAAAACTGAGCTGGAAGTTCAGAAGTTTCCATATATCTGCTGTGCCCACACAGGAATCCCCTACCCCACTATTGCCATCTCACATCATAATGTTTGTTACACTTCATTCACATACCAGTGTCACCCAAAGGCCAAAGTTTATGTTAGACTTCACTCGTGGTGCATTTTATGAGTTTGGACAGATATATAATGACATGTATCTACCACTGTGGTATTGCACAGAGTAGTTTTATTGGCCCAGACTCCTCGTGCTCTGCCTATTTATCTCTTCTTTTTCCTTAAGCCCTGGCAACCACTGAACTTCTTCCTGTCTGCATTGTTTTGCCTTTTCCAGAATGTCATATGCTTGGAATCATACACTGTTTGCCTTCCTCACATTGGCTTTTTTCACTTAGTAATATGCATTAAAGTTTTCTCCATGTCTTTTCATTGCAGTCTGATTGCTCATTTCTTTTTAGTGTTGAATAATATTCCATTGTCTGGATGTATGTATCATGGATGTTTATTTACCTATAGAAGGCTGTCTTGATTATTTCCAATTTTGGCAATTACAAATAACATTGCTATAAATATTCATTTGCAGGTTTTGTGTAGAAATAAATTTTCACTTTGTGTAAATACTATCAAGAATTGCTAGATCATGGGATAAGTATGTGCTTAAAAACTGCCAAACTGTCTTCCAAATTGTTCGTATCATTTTGCATTTCCTGAAACAGTGAATGAAAGTTATTGCTCCATGTCCTTGCCAGCATTTGATGTTGCAGTATCTTGGATTTTGGCTATTCTTATAAATATGCAATGGTACTTCATTTTTGTCTTAATTTGAAATTCTCTAATGACATATGATGTTGAGTGTATATGCCGTTATTATATCTCCTCTGGTGAAGTCTCTCTTTTGGTCTTTTATCCACTTTTTGATCAGGTTGTTTGTTTTCTCATTGTTGAGTTTTAAGAGTTCCTTGTGTACTTTAAGCAACAGTTTTTTTTTTTTTTAATGTGTCATTTGCGATATTTTCATCCAGTGTGTGGCTTGTTGTCTTACTCTTGACATTGTCTTTCCCAGAAAAAAATGCTTTTAATTTTTTAAATGTTTTTAATTTTAATAAGTGCAGTTTATTGAGTTTGGTTATATTTAAAAAGCCATTGGCAAGCCAAGTGTGGTGGTATGCGCCTGTAATCTTAGCACTCTGAAAGCAGAGGCTAGACAATTTAGCAATTTAAGGAGACTCTGTTTTGAGATTAAAAAAAAAAATGGGACTGGGGATATTGTTCAGTGTGAAGGTCCACGTCAAATCCCCAGTACCACCACTACCACCAAACAAACAAACAAACAATCCCCCCAAAAGGCCATTCATAAGGTCACCTAGATTTTCTCCTATATTGTATCTCTGCATCTTATACTTTTGCCTTTTATATTTTTGTTTTTGATCCATGTTGAATTTGCTTTAGTGAAGTATACAAGATCTGTGTCTAGATTCTTTTCTTTTTTTTTTTTTTTTCTACAAAGGATGTCCAATTGTTGTAGTACTATTTTTGCAAAAGACTATATTTGATCTGTTGTTTGCTTTTGCTTTTTGTGAAAGATCAGTTGATTATTTTTTGTGAGGGTCACTTTCTCAGTTTCCTATTATGTTCCATTGATTTATTTGTGCATTTTTTTTGTAAGTACCACACTGTTTTATTTACTATAGCATTATAATAAATTTTGAAGTTGGGCAATGTCTGTTCTCTGATCTTGTTCTTTTTTTTTAACATTATGTTGTCTATTTTGTCTTTCCATATAAACATTAGAATTAGTCATCGACATCCACAAAATAACTTGGTGGGATTTTCATTGCTATTGTAATAGTCTATTGATCAAGTTGGGAAACACTGACATCTTAATAACATTGAGTGTTTCTATCCATGAACATGACATATCTCTCTATATATTTAGTTATTTGTATACTTTTCTTCAGAGTTTTATAGTTTTCTTCATATTGATTTTGTGCCTTTAAAAAAAAGATTTATATCTAAATATTTCACTTTTTGGGTGATAATGTGAATGATAATGTTTTTATGTCAAATTCTACATGCTAATTGGTGATGTATAAAAACATTATTGACTTTTGTGTATTAGTCTTGAATTCTGAAATCGTGCCATTGTTACTTAATAGTCCATAAGGGGTTTTATTTTTTTATCTTGTTATTTTCTTTCTTTCTTTTTTTCTTTCTATCTTTCTTTCACAGATAATTATGTCATATAAATGCATGTTTAATATCTAGGCATTTTGGGGTTTTCAGCTATGTTTCTGTTACTGGTTTCTAGTTACTTCATTGTGGTCTAAGAACATACTTTTGAGTTCTATTATTTTAAACTTGTCAGGCTATGCTTTAAGCCCAGAACGTGGATGGTTTTGGCTATTCTATGTTGTCTTGACAAGAATGTGTAATTTGCTGTTGTTGGATGATGTAGTCATAGATGTCAGTTATATCTAGTTGACAGATGTTGTTGAGTTCAACTAGTAATAGTATACCTGTTGGATGTGTACATTTCTGATAGAGGAGTGTTAGAGTCTCTCAGTGTAGTAGTGCCTGCATCTATTCTTCCTGCAGTTTGATCAGTTTTTGTCAAATTCATTTGATGCTCTATTGTTAGGCACATATACAATAAGGATTATTATGTCCTTTCGTAGTATTGGCCCCTTTATCATATAGTCTCCCTCTTTATCCCTGATAACTTTCCTTACACTGAAGTCTACTCTGTATGAAGTTGATATAGCTTACCTTTCTTTCGATTAGTGTTGGCCTCCTATATTTTTCTTCATTTTTTAACTTTTAAACTGTGTCTTTACATTTAATTTGGATTTCTTGTAGACAACATATAGTTGGGTCATGTTTTTTGATCCCTTCTGACCATCTTTGTCTTTTAATTGGTGTATGTAGATCATTGACAATTCACATGATCATTGGTATGGTTGGATGAATATCTATCATGTTTTTCCTTGTTTCCTAATTGCTGCTGCTGTTCATTGTTCTTATTTTTGTTTTCATACTTTTCTACCTTTTTTGGTTATATTTGAGCATTTTGTTTGATTCCACTTTATTTCTTAGCGTATCAATTATTTCTTTTTTACGGGCTTGTCTGAGAGTTTGCAATGTATATTTATTACTAATCCAAGTCCACTTTCAAACAACAATATACTGCATCTTGGGTAATAAAAATATTTTATAGTGACATAACATTATTAATTTCTTCTATTTATTGTTTCATTGTTGTTTATTTCACTTATATATGTGAAACACATGGCATATATATGTGAAGCATAAGCCTATTTATGTAATTACATACACACAAAAGCATATCTGTTGTCAATCAGTATGGTTTTTTTGCTTGATTTAGATAGAAATCTTGAATTAGCAAAGTGTAGCTCTGCCAGCAGCACCAATGCCATGGGTTGCCATCAGATTATATTGGATACCATTGGTTGGTGCTGCTGGATACTTGTCTCTGCTACTGCTAGCCACCGCCATACGACATCAGCTTTTGCTTGATCCTGTCAGTTGACTCTTTTGGTTGCTGCTTTCTGTAGCTCATCTTCATTGTCTTCTGGTGTCTGGAATTCTTTTGGCCTAAGAGCACCTGGTGTTGATTGCTGTTTCCTTTAAAGTGACTGCTCTGTCTACACTACTCAGGAAAGAATCCCAAGTACATTACAGGACTTTCCAAGTCCACACACCTGAGAAATAAATCATGAGCAGATTTATAGGATCTCAAGAGTGAGGCTTTATTTGAATAAGACCTATGTGGGAGAATAAGAATAAGGAGGGTCAGTACACTAAAGGGAATCTTCTTAAACTAGATGGAGAAGCTCATACAGCAGCTGCAGGTCCGTGATCCATACAAGTGTATGGAGGGTACCCAAGGCAGCTGCAGCTGTCGTGTTGGCAATTAAAGGAAATGCAGGGGAGATGCAAGCTGTTTTATTGACAGCTATTGTGTTTCTGTGAAAAATGGCAGGCCAAAACTGGAGAATCTTCAGGAGCGCTAGCTGTGTTTGTCGCAGCTTACTGGAACTTAGGGAAGTGGGGGATGTTAATAATGGGTGACCCAGATCCTTCCTACCCTCTGCCACATTAACGGTGGTTTCCCGCCACTGCTTCAGAAAGGTGGCAGAATCTGGAGGGACACCATGCTGACAGCCAACCTGCATCACCTGTTGGAGTGACCTAGACAGCTGTTGCCAAGCAATCTGGGGCACTGAGGCAAGTTCTCCCAGGTCCTCCTTGAGTGGTGGTGGTGGAACAGAAACCAAGGGAAGCGAGGAGGAGGAGGGGTGTGACAGCCTCCCTCCAGCCATCCTAGGAAAACAAAGGGAGAGTCATGCACTTCTTTTCTGTTTCAAAGATGGGCAAACACACTGTTGTTGTGAAAAAAAAAAAGAAAAAAAAAAGAAAAAGAAAAAGAAAACGTATCTATTGGATTAATTAAAATGAAAAATATAAGGTTTTAAATTTTACTTTTTCTTATTATTTCTCTAATGGCTTTTCTTTCACTATGCAGATTTCCTTACCTGTATCATTTTCTTTCTCTTTGAAGTTCTTTTAAAATTTCTTGCAAAGTCTACTAACAACAATTTCACTCAATTTTTGTCTGAGATAGTCTTTCTCTTTCACTTTTGAAGGATAATTTCACAGGAAAGAGATCTAGGTGCTGTTTTTTTCCCCCTCATAACCCTTTAACTACTTTATTCTCTCTCATTTGAATGGTTTATGAGAAGATAGAGGCAGTTCTTACCTTTGCTCCTCTATAGATACGTTGTTTCTCTCTCTAGCGTCTTTCAAGATTTTTTCTTCATCTTTGATTTTCTGAAGTTTGAACATGACATGTCAAGATAGTTGTCATCCTTCTCCTCCTCCTTTTTCTCCTCCTTCTGCTCCTCCTTCTCTTTCTTTGTGTTTTCTAAACTTTCCGGATCTGTGATTTACTGTCTGACATTAATTTTGGGGAAATTCACAGTCATTATTGCTTCAGATATTTCTTCTATTTTGTTTTTTCTTTTTCTTCCTTCTGTGTCCCTGTGTATAGGGTATGCTATGCACCCCCAAGTCCTCATACTTTTGATGGGGCTGAGTTTGATGCTTGTGATCAGTTTGCTGTCTAGCACCAGGATTAATGACGTGACTGCTACACCCGCCCAATACAGTATAAGGGAAGGCGGGTCTTCCTCTTGCTTGCTTCCCAGCTTCCGCCCTCTCTCTTGCCAGCGCGGATTTCGGCTTGCAGCTTGCAGCCGCCATGAACTGTAGCCCCGTCATCCCATGCTGCCTTGGAGCCCACTTTATGGACTGAAGCTCCCGAGAAACTGTAAGAATAAACCTTTCCTTCCCTAACTTTGGGCGTCAGGTATTTTGTCTCGGCAACGAGCAAAAAGTAAC
>RJWM01023659.1:0-31826 GCA_004363535.1 Dasyprocta punctata
AGTCTTATTTTGGGTAATTCTTCTTAGGCTTATGTATATGTACTGATTTTGTCTGTGATCCTACGTGCCAAGATCAACTCTTGCCTTAATGTTGGCTTTTGGAGAGAAGATCATTTTCTGCATGCATCCTACTCTTTGCCTTTTTGGTCAGCCAACTTGTTTTCTGAATCTCTTTCCTGTTATCATCAAGCTCAGCTACCATTTCACTGCACTTCCTCTAGGAAGATGTTTGTTACTTTTATAAGCCTACAGGATTATCTTTTTCCCTAACACTACATGTCCTGTTCTTCAGTCTTACAGTGAAATTTCTCAGTTTGTGCTCATGGAAACCCCCACAGTGCTCATGTGCAAATATCAATCAGTTGCCAGGACAACCAGCTTCTTGCCTCCACAAGGGCAAGATCAAGTTCATAGACTGTCTTGAATTGCCTTCACTACTATCTTCGCGTTGCTGTGTGCTTTCTCCTTGTGGCCTCCACTGTGAGTCTCATTTCTCATAGCAAGGAGCTGTTTATAGGGCTCTTTACTCAGATCTAGCATGTGCCCCTCACTGAAGAGGCTTTGCCCTTTTTCCCCACATCTCGCCATTGTGTTTGTTCAGGAAAGGTTTCTTTATTTGTTCTTTTGAATGACACAACCACTTATTTTAATTTGGTATCTTAGGGGTACCCAAAACAATTATTCAAGACTCTAAATGGAAACAGAACAAAAGAAGCCTCCTGCGACAGAATTGCGAAATTTAAAGCAGTATGAAAAAACTGTGAAATTTAAAACAATATGATAAAACTGTAACTAAATAAGCAAGATTCCTCATTCAGGTAGTTTTACGTATTTCTGCCTTCCAGAAAAATTCTGGATTTTCTGAAAGCCAAGGTGGGAAAGAAAGTGACAAGTTCCATAGTTAGGGGGTGTGGTCCTGCTAGCCACGCTACAGGTCCCAGAGGCTTTGAACGCATCCCAGCCAGAAGCAAGGTGCTGGCAGAACCACACTTCAGGGTCTTGCTCCATCTAGTTACATGGTTTCCGGAGGTCCTGAACTCCACCCCATCAGGCATAAGTCCCTGGCACAACACTCTGGGAGTGCATCCTCACTAGATGCACAGAGGACACAGAGCTCTGCCCAGCCCAGCATCCCAGGGCAGTCCATCAGGGGAATGCCCAACTAGTCTCACAGGTCATATATGTAGAGAGCCCAGCCCATTCCAGAGCCCTAGAACCACTCATAAGGGAGTAAACAGCATAGTTGAAAAGTCTTGGTGGAAAATTTGAGCTCCTCCTATCAGAGCACAAGGCCTCAGCTCCATAGTTCGGGGCTCCTGCCCAGATAGCCATGCAGCAGGTCCCAGACGTTCTGAACTCTGCCCAGCCAGGAGCAAAGGCCCTGACACCATATGCAAGGGGTGAGGTCTGGCTAGCCCCAGGCACCAGAGGTTCTGAACTCCTCCCAGCCAGACCCAAGGTCCCAGTGGTGCCACATTCCAGGAGTATGCTCAGCCTACCCACAGGAGTCCAGGAGGTTCTGAACTTAACATAGCCAGGTGTAAGGCCCCAGCATCACACTCTGGGTGTGTGTCCCTGCTAGATACCTGGGTTGCAGAGGTTCTGAATTCCACTGAGCCAGGTTCTACAAACTGGTGACACACTTAGGGGTACATACATGCTAGCTCCCTGGGGTCTGGAGGCTCTGAATTACACTCAGTCAGGTGCAAACTCTCAGCACCACACTCCAGTGGTGCATTCCTGCTAACCACCTGGGTTACAGAGGTTCTGAACTCCACTCAGCCAGGTTCTAGGGCCCAGCACCACACTCCAGGGGTGTGCCTCTGCTAGCTGCAGGAAGGATACAAGCTCTTCCCAGACCAGCATCCCAGAACAACTCAACAAAATACATCAGGGAACACACAGCCAGCCTCATAGACCACAGAGCACAAAGTTCTGGTGCCATAGTTTGGGGGTTCACCCCAGCTAGCCACAAGGATATTGAAGAATTGAAGCTCTACCCAGTGCAGTGTTCCAGTGCAATCCAAGGGAGGCTGCCTGGCCAGCCACATAGGTCCCAGAGGAAAACGACAAAACCAAACAACCAGGTGTAGTCCAGTCATCCAGTCTACTGAAAGAAAAACCAAATAGACACTAAAATAGAAGACACTGGGAATCACACAACTGAACTTTCTGAAATGATAGCAACCGAAGTAAAAAAACAACTCCATGAATCTATAGAGGAAATCAGATCATAAATAATCTCTCAGGTAAAAAATGAAATGCAAAACATCATGAAAGAAATGCTGTGTGTACCTAAAGAAGATATAGATTAAAAAAAAACAGAAACATAAGAAGATGATGGAAACTTTGAATGAAAAATATAAGACAGAATTAGAATGCATGAAACAGATTCAAAGGGATATTCAGGTAATTAAAAATTCCACTGAAAGCTGGCAAAACCGTTTGAATGAACCTGAAGATAGACTCTCAGACTTTCAAGACAGCATGGAAGGTTACAAACACAAAAGAAAAGATCTCTTAAAAATAACAAGGAAACAGGAAACAACAATTCAACAGCTACAAGGTGATGCAAGAGAAACAATATAATAATGATATGTGTCAATGAAAAAGCAGGGGTCAACAGGAATAGCCTGCGAAGACTATTTACAGAAATAATAGGAAAATATTTCCAAACATGGGCAGAGAATCTGATATGCAGATAAGTGAGGCATACAGAACCTCAATTAACCACAGCCAAAATAAATCTTCAGTCAGACAAATCATAATTAGGATATCATAAATTCAGCACAAGAACAGAAGACTGAAAGCTGTCAGAGAAAAGAAACAGGTAAACTAGGAAGGAAGCCTATCATAATCATGGTAGACTTTTCAACATAATCTTCAAGTCAAGAAGAGTTTGGAGTGAAGTATTTCAAGTCTTGAAAGAAAACAACTTTCAATCCAGATTGATTCATCCTGTAAGAATATCTTCAAAAATTGATGGAGAAATAAGATACTTCCACAACAAAGAACAACTGAAGAAATCATGACAACCAAACTAACACTACAAAGATACTGAAAGACACTCTAGAAAGAGAAAAAGATAAGTACAAATACAAGAACAACAGCAAGAGGAAACCACTGAGCAGAGCAAACAATTAAACAGAATATGCAGAAAACCAACAACAGAAAGATAACATGACAGTAGTAAGTCAATACATATCAGTTATATCAATCAACGTAAATGTTCTCAAATCACCAATAAAAAGAAACAGACTGGCAGAATAGATCAAGAAAGAAAATACAATGTGCTGTGTATAAGAAACACATTTAACTCAAAAGAAAATTCACAGACTAAAAATCAAAGGATGGAAAACAATATTCCATGAAACAGGAACCCAGAAAAAAGCAGGGGTAACTATTTTGTTCACAGACAATGTGAACTTCAAACTAAGAATGACCAAAAGTGTTGTATAAGGTCACTACATACTTGTTAGGGGAAAACTTGAAGAGTAGGAGATTATGATTCTAAATATTCTTGCACCAAATATGGGAGCACCCAACTATGTAAGACAATTATTAATAGACATGAAAAAGCAAATAAATAATAATAAATTTATAACAGGGGCCTTAACACCCCATTGTCACAAAGAGACACATCAACCAAACAAATAATCAGCAAAAAATTAACAGAACTGAATCAAACTTGTGAACAAATGGACTTAGTAAATGTACACCAAGTGTCCCAAACAACATCAGAATACACATTTTTCCCAGCTGCACAAGGTCATTCCCTAAAATATATCATATACTAACCCACAGAACATGCTTATGTAAATGCAAAGGAATTGAAATATGCATATTATCTGACCATAGCTCAGTAAAAGTGGAAATTAATGATGAAAAAATCCACAAGAACCACATAAACACATGGAAATAAAATATCACTCTCCTAAACAACCAATGGGTCACAGAAGAAATTAAAGAATATCTACAATTGAACAAAAATGCAAATGCTAATTGCTGCAACCTGTGGGACAAAATGAAAGCAGTCCTTAGAGGGAAATTTATAGCACTAAACTCCCACATCAGAAAAACGGAAAGAATACACATAAACAACTTAATGCTGCACTTTAAACTTCTAGAAAAAGAAGAGTAAGTCAGGCCCAAAACTCAAAGAAGGGAGAAAATGATAAAGATCAGAGCAAAAATTAATGCACTTGAAACTAAGAAAACAGTACAAAGAATTAATGAATCAAAGAGATGGTTCTTTGAAAGAAAAAACACTATTGACAAACCCCTAGTCAACCTTTCTAAAAAGACGAAATAAAATCTCAAATCCATACAGTAAGAAGCAAGAAAGTTGGAATCACTACAGACTCTGTGGAAATACAGAAGATCATCAATGCCTACTTTGAAAAACTTCACTTTCATAGCTTTGATAACAGGGAAGAAATGGACAGATTCCTAGAAACGTATAAATTACCAAAGCTGAATCAAAAAGATGTTAAACCGGTGAATAACCCATTTTCAATTCATGAAATCTGAAACGTAATTAGAACCTTACCAAGAAAGAAAAGCCCAAGTCCTGATGGATTCACTGCTGAATTCTATAAGAAATTTAGGCAAGATTTGATGCCAACACTCCTCAAACTCTTCAATGAAATTGAAAGAGAAGCAAGTCTCCCTAACTCATTCCAGGAAGCAAGTATTACCTTAGTGCCAAAACTAGAGGAAAATCCAACCAAAAAAAGAAAATTGCAAGCCAATCTCCCTAATGAGCATAGATTCAAAAATCCTCAATAAAATACTAGCAAATAGATTGCAAGAAGTCATCAGGAAGATTATACACCATGATCAAGTGGAATTCATCCCAGGAATCCAGGGATGGTTCAACATGTGCAAATCAATAAACCTGATACACAGTATCAACAAAGCCAAGGACAAGAATAACATGGTCATCTCAATAGATGCAGAAAAAGCTTTCCACATAATCTAGCCCTCATACATGATAAAAAACCTTACAGAAAATCAGAATGGATGGTCTCTACCTCAACCTGATAAATTCCATACATCATAAACCAACAGCTAACAACTTACTAAACAGACAAAACCTGAAATCTTTCAACCTAAAATCAGGAACAAGACAAGGATGCACATCATGACCACTCTGATTCAATACAGATCTTGGGACATTAATAAGAGCAATTAAACAAGAGAGATAAATAAAAGGAATAATGATAGGAAAGGAAGAAGTTAAATTATCATTATTTGCATTTGATAAGATATTCTACATAGAAGACCCCCAAAATTCCATTGAAGGACTTCTAGATGTAATAACCAAATTCAGTAATGTTGCTGGATATAAGATCGACACTGAAAAATCAATAGCATTCTTGTACACAAACAAAAAACTCACTGAAAGAAAATTAAGGGAAACCACATCCCTCACTATAGCATCCAAAAAATGAAATAGTTAGGAATCAGTCTAGCAATGGAAGAAAAAAACCTATATATTGAAAATTGCATTACTCTGAAAGGAAATTGAAGAGGATTTGAGAAAATGGAAAGATATTCCCTGTTCATGGATATGAAGAACAATCATTGTGAAAATGACCATTCTCCCAAAATTGTCATGCAGATTTAATGTAATTCCAAACAAAATATCATTTGTATACCTTATGGAGCTAGCAAAATCATCCCTAAAATTCATCTGGAAACAGAAGAGACCTAGAATAGCAAAGGCAATTCTGGAAAACAAAGGTAAGGCAGGAGACATCACAATCCCTGACTTGAAATTCTATTACAAAGCTACTGTGATAATATCAGCATGGTACAGGAGCAAAAACAGACCTGAAGATCAATGGAATAGTTTAGAAGATACAGCCACTACTAAAAACACACTCAGTCACTTCATCATTGACAAAGGGGCCAAACATGTACACTTGAAGAAAGACAGCCTCTTTAATAAGTGGTGCTGGAACAACTGGCTTTCCATATGCTGATAACTAAAACTAGATCCATGTCTATCACCATGCACTAAACTAAAGTCAAAATGGTTCAAAGATCTAAATATTAAAACAGAGACATTAAAACTGCTGGAAGACAAAGTAGGTAAAAATCTTGATAACATAGGAATAGAAAGAGAGCTCATAAACAAAAATCAAACCTCATAAGAAATACTTCTCAGAATCAACAACTGGGATCTCATCTAATTAAAATGTTTTTGCATGTCAAAGGAAATCTCCAACAGAGTGAAAAGAAATCCCACAAATTAGGAAAATATCTTAGCCAACTGTCCCTCAGACAAAGGACTTCTATCTAAAACCTATAAAGACTTGAAAAATATCTGGCCCCCAAAATTCAAGGACCCAATCCAATAATGGACATCTGAGATGAATACATACTTCTCAGAGGAAGAAATACAAATGCCAAATAAATATATTAAAAAATGTTCAACATCAATAGTCATTTGAAAAATGCAAATTAAAACAACACTGAGGTACCATCTCACCCAAGAAAGAATGGCCAAGATCAAGGAATCAACCAACAGCAAATGCTGGAGGGGCTGTGGGGAAAAAGGAACTTTTCTCCACTGTTGGTGGGAGTGTAGGCTGGTGTGACCACTGTGGAAATCAGTGTGAAGTTTCCTCAAGAAGCTAGGATTACAGACTCCCATTTGACCCAGCTATACTTCTTCTGATCATTTTCCCAGAAGTAAAAACATCATACCACAGTGATATACGTGCACCCATGTTTATAGCAACACAATTTGTAATAGCCAAATATTGAAACAAATAAAGTGCCCATCAATCAGGGAACGGATAAAAATATATGGTATTTTTAAACAATGGAGTACTACTCAAATATAATGGATGATTGAATCAAGACTTATAAGTAAGTGGATGCAACTTTAGACCATACTCATAAGTGAAATAAATCAAACTCACATATGTAAGTACCATATTGTCTCTTCAGTATAAAAACTGAAAAATTATATGTCATCCAAAATCTACAATAAATACGGTGTAGGAGTAATAAACAGCTCAAAAAGGAAAAGTAATTGGGATGGGGAAAGGAGGAAAGAAGGAAGGGAAAAGGAAAAAGGCATAATTATATATATATATATATGTATACATAAGACAGCTAAAATGTCTATACTACTAAATGTATTAGTTATTGGAAAGGAATGGTTAATGCTCATATGATTAGATCAATTTTACATGTCTTTATCTGTTAATCTAAGCAACCCTTCTGAAGGTAGCAATATGCAATATTACAACCATTGTCAAATTCCTATCCTCTTGTCTTGTAAACCTATACTATTATTGTATTGGATTTGTTGCTGTTGCTTGTTTGTCTCTTTTCCTTTTTGTTTTTCTTTTCTGTGCCTCTTTTCTCTTAAATAAAAAAGTCAGAAAGTGGCAATTCCTGTGCTTCTCAGGGTGAGAAGTAACCACTTTCCTACCTTATTTCCCACCCACCATCAGCATTAGCTCAGAATGTGTCGCAAAGGATGACCATGTCACACCTGGTTTCTTTTTGTGGATCCAAAGAATTGGAAAATGTCTAATATTTCTTGTTGGCTAAAGGGCTTTGCAAGCAAGATAAAATCTTTTCCAGTTCCAACTGCTTTAGCATTGTGTGTGACATGTTCAAAAATTTCCAGTTAACATTTGAGAAATTCTTCTATCCCTACATGCCAATTAGTAAGCTCAGTATTAATTGTAATAAAGCAGAATAGTTTATATAGCTATACAAATCTAGGTTTGGAATTATAAATAACAATAATCAACTTGTCTGACTTACAGAGAAAAGCAATTATTATTTTGAGTATATGCTTTCAGTACATGCAGTTTACTATCTTCTTGGGGAGTGGATACATGTAATGATACAGCTCAAATATTTTATTGTTTCCCTTCCTTTTCCCTCCTACCTCCTCTAAATCCTTTTGCCCATTTCTTCTTGTTGATCTGCATCATATTTATGACATATATTGTTTACATTCATTTAGTTATTAAGCTTCTGTACATGGCATATCTTTATTCTACTTATTTCTCCTTGCCCTTCCCTTCTCTTCTTGCCCATGTTGTCTTGAACATTTTCCCATTTGCAAGAGATTTACCCCCTTGTCCTCTCCTGCCTATCTTTCTTGTGCTCTTTGTTTGTACTTTGCTTCCTTAAATTAGAGATACCATACTGTATTTAAACCTGTGTTTCTGATCTGTTTCACATAACATTTTATTTTCTGATAATGAATCATAAAGTTGACAGAAGCAATCGCAGGATGGGAGAACCAGGCTGGTGGAAACAAGAAAATCTTCTGGTGTCATGATGGCAAGAACATATCCAAGATCTAAATCCAAGGTGGATTTGGTTAGAACATCACTATCAATAGACTTTCCTCCTGTGCCATGAATTATGACTTACTTTCTATTTATTTCATTTCTCTCACACACGTTTTAAGTGAAGAGTAAGGGGTGAAAGTTGCTTATTGACAGAAACTGGTTTTCTATCTGAGCCTTATCTTTCAGTCAACTGGAGAAGAATGAAGGATCACATGGTGGAATGTCTGTGCCCCACTGGGGTTTAAATTCTAATACAGAATAAAATTTCCTTCCATTTTCTCTTGGTTCCTGCCTCGTTACTGGAAAAAAAAAAATACCCAGCACAGACAAGTTAAAGGAGGAAAGGTTAATTTTGTTTCACAGTTTGTGGAAGTTTCAGTTTGTAGCTAGCTCTCCCCAATGCAGGGCAGCACTCCAGAGGGGCGTCATAGCAGAGAAACAGTCATGGTACGGCAGCCAGGAGTCAGCAAGCAGAAGAACAGAGTAGCAACAGCAAGTTTTCCTTTCTCTTTTATTCCTTCCAGGCTACAGATATTTCGGTTGGTGCCACCCACACCCTGGGTAGGACTTTCCATTATACACACCGAGAACTATTCTAAACTCAACACTGGACTGATTTAGTCCCACACACCCTTAATCATAATATCATACACCCTAAATCCTGCCAGCCTTGAAAATCTACACCAAATGAATGCATTAGGCTTTGGGGAAACAAACAGATATAAGCTACAACACATGTGAAGTGTAATATACCCACCAAGTGCCAATATAAATCATTGTTTTTACTTGGAGAAGTTACATTCCCTTTAGTTCTATCCCAGATTTGGAGGACATAGTGTCCTTCCTGAAACACCTGTGTGGGCCGGTACATAGTCTCTCTTTAGGATTGTGAAGGATTGTAGTGTCACAGATTAGGTTTATTCTCTGGGACTGCAAATAATGCATGCAAGTCATTTGTTGACCTACCTCAAAGAAAGGTGAATCTTTCAAACAGAAAGTACTTTCCAAAATTAAAATAGAATGCCTGTGGGCATGAATTTCTTGTTACTAACTCATTTAAACTGAGACTGAGATGGCTCAGTGAGGAATTTCTTGACTTTTACTGTTCCATTTAGGAAATCAAATTTAAACTTAAATTAACTAAAATTCAAAAATCAAATTCCTCAAAAATACTAGCTCTATTTCCATGCTGGTACTTGGTAGCCCAGTCTGTGATTCCTTCTATCATCCCACAAGGTTCTCATGGACAAACCTGCTACTAAGGGCTTCACACATCAGTCACAACTGAATAAGATGGAAGGAAAGCTTTCAGTCAAAGTAGTAATTTTTTTCAACCATTTGAAAAGCTAGAAAAGAAACAAACTTGTTAAACCTTTCCTTAAATGACTTCTCATTTTTGGAAAGATTTAAAAAATATTCCACTGAGGATGTAGCTCAATGGTAAAGATTTTGTCTAGCACATGCAAGGACCTGGGTTATACTGCCCAGCACCACACACACACACACACACACACACACACAGGTGCAGTTCTCTGACTGCTGTAACCAGCCCTTCTTAGAACTGTCCCGGGGGTTACTGCATTGATGTTTATACTGACTGATGACTGTCCATGGCTCTTCTCCGTGGTGTACCATTGATTGGTGTGAAAAAGCAATGTAGCTTAGGAATTATCAGCAGAGACCAAGCAAATTAACAGATCCAATAGTAGACTCACTTTTTACTTGTCATGTAATTTAAAAACATTGTAGGCTAGTTTTAACCTTTTGTTTTGTTTTTATTATTGCATTTTTCTTTTCTTTCGTTTTCTGTATTCTTGGTTTCTTGTTTGTTTGTTTGCTTTGTTTTGTTTTGTTTTGTTTTGTTTTGTTTTTGAGTCAGAATGTTGGGAAGATAGTTCTGGGTGATTTTGAACTCAGTGTGTTGTTCAGGAAGACTTCAAACTCATCAGAATACTTATGCCTCAGCCTCTCAAGTGCTGGGTCTACAGACATGCACCACCACGCCTGGTTGTTATGGCATTTTATTTGCATAAAATGGCAACATTGCTAAATAATTCCTGGGGTTATTCTGAAGAGTAAACGCAATAACGTGAATAAAGACAGTGGGAGCTCTATGTCAGCTAAGTATTCTAAGTGGGAGGCGGACACCACTCTTACATTTGTGCAATACAACAATCTGATGGAAAATGGTAAAAAAGATGTGAAAATTTTCAAATATAATGAGAAGAGATTGTGACAGGTTGCATAGAAAAAAACAAGTTCTATGATACCGAGGCACTAGTTAGAATTTCATTTTTCATGCAAAGACTTCTGCGAAGCAATAAATTTGATGGTGATGTCAACTGCTAAATATCATACAACACCAGGAAACTTAACTCACGCAAAAAAGTGATGCATTTGATTGCAACAGCATTTCCCTTAATTTTCAGTAAACTATGATTAGCTTCCTGCAAATGAGGCCTTAATTGGTCCCACTCTGGACTGATGAGTGGATGCTGGATTATATCATGTGCCAGGCAGGTGGATTTGGTCACACTTGAGTAGAGAGTAGAGGTTACTTGGTGACCTGTCTGTGACCCTGATTTTTTGGAGGGGCTGGAGAGAAGTCTGTTTATCATTTCCTAATTTAAGGCCAAAACACCCCCAAAATCTTCCAAATTATATAGGGCACATCCTTAGGTTTTCTTCATTCTTTTGTCTATGTCTTTGTGGGTAATAAATACTATAAAACATCAGTTCTTGCTTTTAACAGATCATTGCCTTTGAAGCATGCAAATAAAAACTAAAGTACACTGCAGAATAATGATATAATTTAAAATTTAAAAAAAACTTCCACAATTCTGAATAGAGTTTTACAGGTTAACATTTTTTGTCTTGTTTTTTGTTTGAAACTGGGCATTCAAACCCAAGACCTCTGTGTATAGCTGCATCTCTATGGCTGTTTTTTATTTTCTACTTTGAGACAAGGTCTCACTAACTGGCTAAATTGCCCAGACTGGGTTATATGCCACCACATGTGACTTAAACAGCCATTTATTTAGCTTAAATGCTGGGCACTGTGATCTGTATACATAACACAGCACAGATTGAACTCCTAAGAAGTTCACAGACTATTACTAAAGGATATAAACAAAATGACTTTAAGAACAAGAATGACTATGGCACCAAGGAATAAGAACTCAATTGTGCCATAGAAATATCTGAGTGTTCACAATGATGTACAACTTCTTAATGGTCAAGGATCCCCAGACTTGGGCAATAATGGGGCACAACCTAAATGCCAGCCACATCATGGGAGAACTTGGCATTGTTGCACCTATGAGGAGGCAGGGACACTTCTTTTCATTTTTCAGATGGTCAGTATATCTAAGACTTTTGATCATTGAGGAGAAAAGAAAAAGAAGGAGAAAATGAAGAATGGAGATAGAAAACAGTAGAAAGAAAGAAGGAAGGATAGTAAAAGCATGTGATGCCCATGAAGAGTTATGACCTCCTCCAGTTACTTTTTATTTACAAAATAATCAACAGCTCTGTAGACTAGTTTGCCAATCCCTGATTTCTAATCCATTGTTATCAGCCATAGCGCTGATGATCTTGCCATCTCTTCAGTTCTCATTGGGTTCTTGGCATTTTTATACTCATTATCTGATTTAATTCTCAAAAATGGTTTTATAGAAAATGCCTTGCATTTTCTTTCTTTCTTTCTTTCTTTCTTTCTTTCTTTCTTTCTTTCTTTCTTTCTTTCTTTCTTTCTTTCTTTTTTCATTTCAGCAAGGAAGAAATTGAGATCCAGAAATATTAAACTTGAATATGTTCTCCAAATTCCCTCAGTAATAGTGACACTGGTTTTAGGGATGCTTTACTCCAATTCTGGGCATCATAATGTTTCTTGGTTTCCTGGAATGTATGTAATTGGTGCTCAATACAGCATAAAGAAAATAGAAGTCCCAGAGAAATCAATCAAGGTTCTCAGGACCTGTCAGTAAACTAGATCTAGAGTACAGAGTAGATGACAGTGTTTGAATTCTATTCCTATTCTTTGTCCAAACTGCTGGAATGGTCCATCAAGCTTTAACCTCCACACACGCTTCAGCATATCCTTGGGAGTCATCTTTCCCAGGCAGGATACCTTATTGAACATGACTGGTCTTGATACTACTTTAAATGTGAAGTTCTAATCTAACTTTCGTAAGCTAAGAGAAATACATTTTTCCCTGTGCTGTGAGATGAAATGACTGCTTTGAATATTGCAAGAAGCTGGCTGAGTGCCAGGGAGAACAATACAATTCTAATTTAGTGGGTTTTTCAAGTTAGCTTGTATAGATCACTGGGGGAAAAGATGCTGTATTTTTCTTTTCTCTTCAAGCATGAACTGCATATTTGCTCCTGAGATGACAGTTTTAGTAATTTGAGATCAACTCGTCTCCAAATAAACCTAATTTTCAGTATCATCCAACAGTCACAATCCATTCGTTCTGAGCATTACAACAAATACCAAAGCACATTGGGCTCCGCAGCTCAGGAAGGTATGAAATCATCGGTGGGATCAGAAGGGGGCACTGTGAGGCAGCAACTGGGGCTTTCGCTTCATTTTGACAGCAGAAAGTGTAGAGATGAGAAGGGAATCAAAACAAGCAAATAAGGACAGGTATGAAGACATCATATCAAACTGAAAATAAGACAGATTTGAGCTTTGCCATAGGCTTCTCCCCAATCAGTCCAATTCAATTCAATTCAATTTCTTCAATTCAATTCAACATTGTTATTGAGTAGACATAGTAGGGAAAAATGAAAAAGAATGAAACAGGAGAAAGAACCTTTGCTTTGATCTTAGCCCTAGATTTATTCTCAAGTTAGCCTCATATTAGCCATGAAACCCTGAGACATTTATTCAATCTCACTCAGTTTGAATGCAATAATCTGAGAAATAGGAAAAAATGATCCTGGAGGTACTGAGGTAGTATATCAATAAAATAATGTACAGTATACAAACATAACAGGGGTATGACCAACACATTAGATAGTATTTAACCTCTCTTCTCATCTTTCAAGTAGATTATGAAGATTTAGCCTCACAGATGTGTCTCAAAACCAGAAAGACATGGATCAGTGTTAGTCAGGGAAAGCTCTGTGAGCCACAGAGATGGGCTGATCTTACAGCCACAGCAGGTACAGTTTAACAAAGATTAGAAAGAACATCAAAACTGTGTGAAGAAAGACACACAGGGCTTGAGTGATCAAGGAAACTAGAGATGCTCTTGGATGAACCGACAGCCTTAGCACCATGCAGGTGAAGGCCTGGAGAAGAGGACACCAGGGGGAGGAAGCAATGGGGAGGATGCAGAATGGGCTGTATACAAATTCTTGGGCACTGGATGCCAGAAGTAGGAAAGCTTTCTTTATTCCCCGTACAGTGATGTGTTGCTTTGTGAAGCATGGATTTGGAAGGCAATGGGAGAAAGGAGAGGATCATGTAGCAGTGACATTACTACCTGAATTTTAGGGTAAAAATAACTTTAGGAGTCTAGGAAAACCAGGCTTAGATACCTGTCCAATGATTCCAGTAAGGGATAAAAGCAGTGGGAAAAGCAGGAAAGGAGCTTTAATCAGAACAACTATGATATACAGAACTGATAAAGAGATTCAAGATTTATATCTGAGAAATGACAGAAACATTAGGGTATATAGAAAAATGGAGCAAAGGTAAGTGTTTTCAATGTGTATAGGCAGAGTTTGCATAACTGGCAAAGTAAGTAATCCTGGTCAAGTCCTTCCTGACTGATTCATATCTCAGGACTGGTTCTGTGGGGTTTTGGAAGAGGCATTATTGCTTTTGGAGGAAATTCTACTTCCATGCTGAGGTGATGGCTCCTGTTTAGGGGGTGGTTTCATTTCTCATCATGGGATATTTGCTCCTTATGAAAGGTGACCTTATCATAGTATGATCTGTTACGGTCTACTTTTCTTGGAATCTTCAGTCACTTGAGCTTAGAACAAGGACTAGAGACTTATAGACACAGATCCATGGGGTCGGGAACTGGACACAGTTAAAGCTGTGCCTTAGTTACTTTTTACTCACTGCCAAGACAAAATACCTGACACCCAAAATTAGGGAAGGAAAGATTTATTCTTACAGTTTCTTGGGAGTTTCAGTCCATACTTAGTTGGCTCCAAGGTAGCATGGCTTGGCAGGGCTGCCGTTCATGGCAGCCGCCAAAACAGCAAGGTGCACCGGCAAGAGAGAGAGATGGAAGCTAGCAAGAGGTAGACCCGCCTTCCCTTACACTGTATGTCAGCTCCACCCCTGGGTGGATGCAGCACTCATGTTGCCAATTCCTGCTCCAGACAACAAACCAATAATAAACCAATAACCCAGCCTCATCAAAAGTATATGAGGACTTGGTGGGGGGCATAGCATATCACCCAATACAAGCTGGCAACAGGCTATCCCTACAAGTCCTGAAGACTTCTTGAAGCCGCCTATCTTGGTGTGTCAATCTTGAAGGGGGATGATGGACTAGATAAATTTAGGTAAGATCCACTTTGTTTTACAGACATTCCTTGGTGGTTAGCATGCTTATGTAGAGTGCAGAAGGAATGTGACTAAAAGTTGTAAGGTAATAAAGGAGCCAGATTAAAAAATGAAGGGAGTGATTCCAACATAATCCTCTTTTAGTTACTCATTGTGGGCTTTTGCAGGCCCAGCCTCTAGGTCCTTGTTACAACTGCTGTAGCATGAAAGAAGATTCCTTTATAAAATCCATGCAATATATATATATATACTACGTACTGATGCACTGTTCTGTTACTAGTGATGAGCAAGTGAGACCAGAACCTCAGAGCAACAGACCCTAAAGAGGTGAATAAACCCACTATTTCCTAATGAAATGTGCTATGCAGACAGCAGGCATCACAGGTATACATGAAGTAGGAGCGGGCCATTCATTAAATGGAGGAGGCATGGAGGTCCTTGAGAGAAGCAGACTTTTGAGCTGAGATTCAGATGGTGTGAAATGAGGAGCACATGAAGAGTCAACATGGCAGAGCCAGGAAGAAGGCAAAGGGTTGAAACACCAAGACCACCAATGATGGGAGGGCAGAAAGAGACCTAGTATGCAGAGGAGGGTGGAAAACAACCCTGAGGTGAATCAGCGATGAGACCTGGTTCTCACTCAGGGTCAAGGCAAGGAGATTTGGGTTTAGTTTAATGGAGAGCAGTGGCTGCTTTCAATGAAGTGTGTGTCATGAGGGTCATGCCAAATTCTGTGGAAAACAGAACAGAGAGGGACAAAGATGGCAGCAGTGTGATGAGCTCTCGGGGAAGATGCAGTCAAAGGGTTTCAGGTGACGCTAGTTTGGATTTCACTGTTACCGATGGTCATAGAGGGGAAGCGACACTTCCAGAGAACATTCTAGGACACAGCCCATATGGCTTGCTGGAATTATGAGTAGTGATTAGTTGGAGTAGCAATTTGGAATTGAGGATAGCATTAAGGAGGATGGTTGATGTATAGGAACTGTGAATGTGTTGCTCTCTGATTCTTCCAATTCGATTACAGTTGCATATTTACAGACATTATATAAAACATTACCTTTCACACAGTCTTTATAATAGGAAAAGCACCTTCTGTGAACCACTAGTGAGAAGGAGACCACATATGCCCATATACAGATAAGGAAATCAAGTCCCCAAAGTACAAATAACCCTGCCAAAGTTCTTTTTAGCAAGTGGAAAGGTCTGATTCTAAAGGTAAGTCTTCCGATGTTGGGACTATTATTCATCTTATTTTAACACAGTGTCAGTTAGCCAGAAGCTCAGAGAAACTGAAATTCATTATTTAAATCCTTCTGCTAACAAAAGAGGATATGATAGTACAAAGACTCCAGGCTTTAGAGTTAGTGAAACCTGGGTTCAAGCCCAGAACTGTCAATAATTACTTAGGAAAATGATAAAAGTTAATTTTTGTCCTAATTTCATCTGTAAAGTAGGGCTTGCAGTGCTCAGCTCGAGGGTTACTGTGTGAATTAAATCAATGAATTCATGCAAACTCCCTTGTGCAGTGTTTGACACTTACTATATCTCCTCTCTTTTTTTTTCTAGGAAGCAATAAAATAGGATTTGTAGCACAGTCACATTATGCTTTTCATATGGCTAACATCAGCATAGCTAAACTTCTTACCTCAATTATTATGACTAATGACTTACATAATGATAGTAATAATGTTAATGGTAATGATGATAAAATTATAATAAAATAGTTAATCAAAGGAGGACTATTTTCCCTGTGGAGTTATAAATATTTCTATTGCTTTTCCCTTTATTTGAAAGTCAATCTCTAGGAAACACTATAACAATAATCTTAACCAACAATTGTAAGAATTGTGTACCCACCTAGTGTTTTGCTTACTTTAACATATATTTTATTTCTCACTCAAAAAAACTCTCTGTGCTGAGTTCCAGTATGGTCCTTCTTTTATGGAGGAAACAGTTGAGGTGGAAAAAAGATAAGTAGCTTGTTCAAGAGAATAATTTCTCTTGTTGCAATGTAAGCATTGCTTTACTTATTCAACAGGTATTTAATAAGCAGTTAGGAAATAAAGACAGGGGAGTTTAACTCAGTAGACAGTTCTGTGTGATTTTTGTTTGCCAAGAAGAACTGGATCTGAATGAGCTGGAGGTTGGATCCACAGGTCTGGTGACTTGTAAGTTGGAAAGGATATGTTTCTCAAAGATTAAAACACTTTCTACTCTAAGTATTTTAGTGAATTTCATCCAGATCAAGCCATGAGAAGTAGTTGCCTGAGGGATTGTCTGTATTACAACTCTAGTTCATCTTGCCACAAATGTTGGTTCTATCTTAGGTTCTTTAATGAATCATTATAATTAGTTGTGTCATGGATTTCTCTCTATATAGGTCTTTTTTCTGCCACCAGTGACCTCTCTCTTTTTCCTAAGGGCTTTATTCTCTCCTTTGAAAGTTTCTCTTCCCTAGTATTCTGTATTACCACAGTGATAATTAAAATATCAATCATTATATGAACACTTGGTGTTCAAGTAGGATCTTAGATAATTCAACTGTGTTATCTTGTTAATCTCTGAGGTAACACTGTAGTTATTGAATTACCATTTTAGATATTAAAATAAGTGTATGACTGGATGTGGTGGCAAATGCCTGTAATCCCAACACTGGGAAGGCTGAGGCAGGATAATTGTTGCAAGTTCCAGGCCAGGCAGGGCTACGATGTGAACTCAAGACCAGCCTGAACTGCATAGTGAAACCCTGTCTAAAAACAAAACAAAACAAAACGAAACAAAACAAAAACACCAAGTGCACAAAAAAGCAAACATTTGAGTCTGAAGAGTGTGAGGATATCCTCATGACCCTCTGCACACAAAAGTTACTATTGAGGTCGGAGTCATGCTGCCTTTTGTCCCTCTTGTACCAGCAAGGTAGTCTCTTGTGTCTATGAGAGAAATGGTCTTAGAAAGAATTTTCTCAATAAAGATCATATAAGAGTGTTAGTGATTGTTGCAGATTCAACATGAAGAAATTATTGTAAATCCAGTGAGTGTAAAGTTCATGAATGTAGGAGTCAGAGAGATGTGGATGCAAACATTGATTCTATTCTTTTGAAAGTGTGTGACGCTAGGGAAATTTCTTAACTTTTTGGACGTAGTTTTAAGTTTGAAAAACTATGTCAGCAGTGCCTGTCTTGGGGGATTTACAGGAATGTGAATAAACCAACTCATGTAAGGGTCTCTTTAGAATGTCAGGAACAAATTATCAGTTGTTTCAATGTGACTGTTAAAGACCAATTCAAGTCCTCATTGTTTGTCAAAAAAAAATTCTTCAATGGAAATGATTTCTAAAATTCTCTTTATTTTTCTCTCATTTAAAATATCTCTGGTGACTTATACTATACTTTTATAGCACATTTTAAATTCTTTTTTTTTTTTTTGGTTATTCATGAGAAAGGAATCAGGCAGCTCTGGACATACAAATCACCACTCAGACTTATAGTACCTTAACCTAAATAATATTATTGCTTTTAAAGCCGTGATTTTAAAGGTGATTTTCTTTTCCAGCATCAATGCTCTAGTAAGCACAATTCCAACAGATTTCTGCATTCCCTAGAACTAGTGGGGAGGTCAGGGACTTTCAAAAGGAAGCTGTGTCTCTCCAGAATACAACAAGGAAGAAAAAGCAATAACTGAGTCAAATGGAATTTCTATTTGCAGGTTTTTCAGGCTTCTTCATACTGATTTCAATAGCGGTTTTACTAGCTGACATTTCTGCAGCAATATAGGAGTGTTTCTTTACCCCCACAGTCTTGAAATGTCTTGTTCTTTTTGTTCTTAATGAGAGTAAGATGCAAACTCAGAGTTGTTTTGATTTTTACCTCTCTAAAGGGTAAAGATGATGAACATTTTTTCCATGTACTTATTGGTCCTTCGCACTACTTCTCTTAAGAAGTGCCTATTCAGTTCATCTGCTCAGTTTTTGATTGAGTCACTTATTCAGAGGCAGGGGTGGAACTTAATTTTTTGAGATCTTTGTATATTTTAGGCATTACTCCTATGTTAGAAGAGTAGTAGACAATTTTGTTTTCATATACAACAGAATATTATTTGATCATACAGAAGAATGAATTCGTACTTTTTAGTTGCTGACACATAATACCTTATACCCATAACCTAAAGGAGGAAAAGTTGCTTTTGACTCACAGTTCATAGAGGCTTCAGTCCATAGTCAGCTGCCTCCAAAGCATGGCATCATAGCAACAAAGAAAGAGCTCCTGGTAAGGCAGGCAGGAAGTGAGAGATATCAAGGTGGGAAAAGGGAAAACTTGCTCTGCCAGGACATGCCCCCAGTAACCCCACTTCCTCCAAACAAACTTCAACTCCCAGGGTCACACTCAGCCATAAACCAGTGAGTACAGCAATCTAGTGATGAGAATCACACACACATGATCAAATAATCTCCCCAAACCCACACCTATCAGTGCATGGGGCTTTGGGTTGAGGCACCTAGGTATGAACCATAACAAGTGCAGCCTCCAGGGTCTTTAAATCTGGTGTTTAAATGTCTCACAATTCTGTGCAATAAGAGCCCCACAGGGATTTGTTCCTTTCCCTCTCAGCTTCACATTTAAGACCCTGCATCTGTAGTATTTGATGTCATGCCAGTTTCTGAAGGTAAGTGACTTTAATATATTTGGCCAGGAAGACACATGTACTTCTTATTATCCTGAGATCTAGAGCTCCAAAAAATTACATAAAACTCAATATACCAAAATAACTCTACAAGGAAAATGGTGGTATGACTACTTCTGAACAGAGCCAAGGCCCCGTGTTTATCACTGCATGTTTGTTTGATTTCTTGCATCTTACATCACTTTATTCTTTTTCATACTTCTTTTTTTAGCTTCAGTTTTTCCTTGCTGTTTTTTCCCTGCTTTCATTTCCTTTCTCTCTTCCTCATTTTTACTTTGTAGAAATATTGGCTTCCATCCATTCAACTTCCTGTACTTTTCTTTTTTTAAAATTTTTTCTCATTTTAAAAAGCAGAACAGAAAAAAGGATAGAAATGATACAGAATCTCAAAAAAATACTAGGACATTAACAGTAGTTAACATACTGCATATTGTTAACTTAGAAGTAGTTGTTCAGGTTACAACATTCAGGCATAAATAAATGATCAAACAATGAAAGCACAGTCTGTTCTTTTTCTTTTTTAATAGCATTTCTGTTAATTTGAATTTTCTATTTTAGATTTTTCCTTTTGCTTTTCCTTTGCTTCTATTTTGGTGAAATTTTTGTAGACTCTTTGCTGGCTTCCGTTTCACCTTTCCTGGATTAGTCAATTTTTAAAATTTTTTTTTCAGCTTCATATACCTTATTTTTTCTCTTTTAGTTTATGTTCTTGTTTTTTTATATTGATACTTATTTACTTTACTTTTTCAATTTAAAATGTCTGTACTTCTGAATCTGAAGAACTACTTTGCAGATAACAATATGCAATATATTAACCACTATTAATCTCCTATTATGCTGTCTTGAAATTCTGTATCATCATTTTTATTCTTTTTTTTTTAGTTTTCATAATAAAAATTAATTTACATTTCTCTAAAAAAATCTGTACTTCCCTATCACTTTTTATTCTTATACTTGTTCACTCTATATAATTTCATTGTCTGCCTTTTACTCTCTTTTACTCAATTTTCTAACTCAGTATGCATGTTTTATCTGAACACACATTTTCTTAACTGCATGCCTATTCCATACTAGGCATCGTGAAGAGTAAGATGTCTTCTTCTGGAGACACCCAGTGTGCAACTGGTGAAATCTGCAGGAACAGCTTTGCTTTTTTCCTTGCTCAAGGAAATTTATTTCGCTTAGGGGAATCAGGAGGAGGCATTTCCAGTTAATCCTCTCACATCTTCGTAATGTGAGGTCAGCACAGAGGGAGTGTCACTGGGTCCTAGGTATGGCTTCCTCCCATTGACAATGTCATCAGCCAAATTGAGGGCTGGAGGGTACTCAGAAATTTTGCCTTTTTCAAAATAAACCTCTCCAGACTGTTGCTGCAGCCATCTTTACCAAAGAAAAAGAAAAAGAAGAAAATCCTGTATTGGCAGATAAAGCATTTTATTTCACACCTAACCTGTTTTGTATAATGCATTTCTTCTGTGACAGGTGGTGCCTCACTGACACAACTGCACACTGAGAAGTAGATAAATGATTAACGTACTTAGTTGTGAGAGGTAGATAAGGGGGAGGAGGGAATGGCAGAAAGCTTAAAAACAGAGAGTTTAGAAGGCAGAGAGAGTTTTTGCAACAGCAAAGCACAGAGCCCATGGACTGGAAATAAATCACTGCCCTGTTTGAAGTTTATGAGAAGCAGGCAGATTTGTTGCCAGCAATGGCCACTTTCATGTGCAGAAGCTTACAGGGAGTATCAACACACATTTTATTTCATTTATTAAAATTGCTTCCAATCTATGCATGCATCAATAAAGGTTTTTCAGGTGTGTAATGTACAGAATACAGTGGTAACAAACAATTAAAGAAAAAATACCAAGAAATGCAAGTTTTTATCATCAGTATCTGTGTTGGCAGATAAAAGAACATAAACGAAGAATTGCATAGTATGTTTTCAGAAGGTCAGAGTGCAGAACATGCTGACAGAGTGACCCGAGGTAGAGAGGAGCTCTCTGCTCCTTTTATAGAGCAGTACGAGGAGGTTTCTGATAAGATAACAAAGGTAACATTTGAGCAGAGTCTTACCTGGAGGAGGGAATGATGTGCGTGTGTGTACACGTGTGTGTGTGCATTCTTAGGTTTGGGAAGCCGGGTTGAAGTCTCTCTAATAAAAACAAACAAAGCGCAACAACAAAAGCAACAAGGAGTCATGGTTGCTGAAGTGAAATGAAAACATGAAAGAGATGGTGGGGGTACCTGGAGCTAACCACAAAGGCGCAAATCCACAGTGATGACTTCAGTTAAACTGAGATCAAAAGTTGATTAACAGGTTTTAAGCAAGGCATGATATGATATGGTCTTCTGTCACCAGTGCCATTAATTTAGAACAAAGGAGAAACCAAAAGAGGAATCAGGTATTCTGGTAAGCAAAATACTGAGGCTTTCAAGTGAGAGTGGTTGAAAATAGGGTGGGTGGTGGTCATGAACTCACTCAGGAGGATCCGTGAGATTCTCAGTATGATTTGAAAATGATGTGGGCAGAGTTTGCTGATACAATGACTAGGACTTGAGATATGGGAGAAAGAAAGAGGAATCAAGGATGAATTCAAGATTTCTGGAGTGAGCTTTGGGAAAGGTGAGGTTTTTATTGCTTGACATGGGTGGAGTTAGGAGGAGAACTTGAGTGCTCATGTAGCCAGAACATGCATAACATTAATATTTGTACAATTCAACACCTTTCCTTAAAAATAATGACTTCTCAATTATCTCCCAGGAGTTGAATCAATGCAGCTGATGGCCTTGAAGCTTCAGCCTCATTAAAAGGGCCTCTGAAACTATGAGTTTAGGTTTAAGCAATTTAAGCCTCAGATGCTATTAAATATCCAAATAGAACAACTTATTGACAACTCTTTATGGGAATAGGCTTAGTGAATGTTCTCGTCTTGTAAAGTATTAAAATTCTGGTAACAAATAGCATAGAAGGGGAGAGTTTGAACTTTAGGCACTTCGAGGCTCAGATGTCAGAAAAGGAGGGATAGCTGGGCACTGAAGTAGAAAGAGATGTGGAAATTCCAATTTTTTATAAAGTAAAAGTACAGTCCTAAGGTCTGAGCCTTACACGTGGACCTCTCATAACCCCTAACAGGCTGATGGAGATGCCACTATTCCTCTGACATCCACAGGAAATACACCCTGCTGGAATGTTTTGGATTTATAGCTACTGCCCTGAAAGGTTCTTTTTATTTAACTCATTGACTCTACCTTCACTGAAGTCATCCTATCACACACTGCCCAATAGGCACTTCCAAGACTCTCCTTTTCTCTATCACATTCTCTCCCTGTTGGTATTATCCAATCCTGTGCCTTAAAGCAAGATCATGGGCATCTATCTGCTCAAGGCAACCAGACTTGTCTGCTGGGTACTGACTTACCTGCCCAAGTCCACTTCCACAACCACTTCCCTGACAGTTGCTCACAGCAGGTAAATTCACCTCAAACTTCAAAGGTACCAGACTGAATGTTACCCTCACTAAGTGCTTCTTTTCCTTTCTTTCTCAGTGAACTACTTCACCATCCACCTAGTTACTTACACAAAAGTCCCAGGGGACTTTTCTGTGATTTTGCTTCATTCCTAACTTCCAGTGTGCCAACAATTCCTGTTTTTCTATTTCTTTTCATTGACGATGTTAGCACACTGCCTACATCAAAGTCCCTCACCTGGAAAACACTGCACAATGCCCTGCTTCTGCCTGAGCTATCTTAAAGCCCCTGCTCCACTCAGAAATCTTGAAAAGAAAAGAACATTACTCATGTTAGGCCAAAGCCCTGTCTAAAACTTTTCAATTACTTCCAATTTTATTTATAACGACTCTAATTCCCAAATTATGGGCAAAATATCCTTTGACTAACCTACCCTCCATCTGACTTTACTTGGTCCCTTCCACCCATCACTACTTTCTGTTCTCTACCACTCTGACCTTATTTCTACTTTTCTAAACAAGCCACAGTTCATTTTCTGCTCCACAGCCATTATCCCACCATCCCTGGCCTGAAAGGTTCTTCTCCCAGATTCTATATAAACATGCTATGTCTTCACTCAGGTCTCATTCGCCATCCCATCTGAAGTGTTCTTCCTTCTCACCATCTGTCTGCCGTGCTATTCAGTTTTATAGGATTAATGTATCATGTCTTGTTTTTCAGTTTCTCTCGCTTAGATGTTAGTTGCTTATTTACTTCCTTATGGCCTGTTTCATGCTCCTTTCCTGCTATGATATATGTTTCCTGAGAAAGGATGCTTGGGTGCCTTTCTACAGTCAGGAACAAATTTCTGACACAAAATAAGTATCAAGAACATTTATTTAATAGATACTTAGTTATCAAGTTAAGGATCTGGAATAAATTCAAACTGCATCATTTGGGTATTTAGCACTTATTAACTTCATATTAGTTTACAAGGTGCTGCAGATACATTGTAAACAGGAATGAAGAGCTCATTTCAATTATCTTAGAGTTAAATCTGAGGATACACCCATATCAACAAGCCAGAAAAATCCAGCACATTAACTGTAGGAGCAGAAGAAAAGGGTGTATGGGAGCACAAAAGTGATTCAGTCTTGGAAACCTGGAGAACTTTAGGGAAGAAATTCCACCTGAGAGTTCAGGATGAAGATAGTTTCTGGAGAAGTCGCTGTGTTGACTCTATGTCAGAGTTTATCCTGTGACACAGCAAAGAACTGCAAACACCTCGATGGAGAGTTTGGGGGTTGGCAAAGTGCAAGTTTCTCAGAGTGTGTGAAGCATTTCTGATAAATGGGTCCCCATAAAAGGACATTTCCAATCAGGTAAGACTATACCACAGTTCTGAACAAAGGATCAGGAAAATGAAAAATAACGAGTTAGTGTACGATACAGAGATGCTGGTAATCATGAGTGTATGCAGGGAAGATGAGTTGGGGGAATGGAAAACCATGTGCACGAGATTAGAGACAGGTAGGATGGGTGGAACAGAGTCCTTCTAGGACAAATCCTTTGACACCCATCAAAGTATCTCTTCTACCCATAAACATATTTTTGGGGGGTGACACATCTATGCCATCATTCAACTACAAAGAGATTTGCAGGAATTGAGAGGATGAAGTGACCTTTATAAAGGGACTGACAAAACCAATCAGGATCTAATAGTACTACAAGAAACAGAACAATCAATGTGTGAGGATTCAGTCATACTCCTGCCTCAGTTGGGAATTTCAAGCTTCCAGTAATACTTCTGGCAACTTTCTGATCTTGTCTGATGTGAGTAGGATATTTGTGGACAGCTATGTCTTCATGATACGAAGTAGAATTTATAAATTTTATTTTAGTGCTGTATGAAAGTAGGAACATCAGAAATGTTTTGCTTTTCTAAGTTATTTGACAGAAGTGAGTGAAAGCAATAATAAAACTGAGGGCCTCAAAATAGAGGATACTGTTAACTACATGGTAATGATTTCTCATCCTGGCTGGGGTTTTAATTTTAATTTGTGATCTTGATACATCTCTGAGCTTTAATGAATCCCAGTTTCCTGAGCATAAAATGAATTTTGGGAAGGCACCATCTCCAAGTTTCTCTCTGACACTGCTATTCTAGGAATCAAAGCTGAAATGTCCAGATGCTACTGGAGAATGTGAACATATGACTGAATTTCTGACCTGCTGGAGTAGGAGTTGCCTCCTTAGTTACCAGGCAGAATGAGCTTATTGCTAAATATCTCACAGATGTCCTCAGTCTTCACTATATGAACTCTTTGGATCAAATATCATTAAAGCTTTTCAAAATATTTTGCATTGTTTTTGGTTTGATTCTTGTGCCCTTCAGTTTGGAATTAGGCAGGCTAAAATATGCATCATGCATGTGTCTGTGTGAGGGTGTGATTATCACAAATACTTGTTCAGGAAATAATACTGCAACAAATACCTTTCCCCAGGATGGCTGGCAAAGGTAAGTTCAGATCCAGAAATATTTAGCATTGCATAATATATATCCAACTCCAAGTCAGATACTGGGGAGACAGAGCCTAATAAAGCATGAGTTCTAACCACTAGGAGCTTATGATCTACTAAGGAAGAGATGAAGCAGCAAATTAGTCTGTCAAGTTTGAAGAGAAAGGTAAATATGTTCCTGGGAATTCCACACGGCTCTTAGCCAGGTAAAGACTTAAAATGTTTGCCCAAGGATCTCTCAAGTATCATGAATGCTATGTGAATTAGATGAGTTATAAAAATATGTGATGAAGGACAAGTGTTAATCAATTGCTAAAATTTCAATTTTTTCAAACTTTTTAAAAAAACATATGAAGTATAAGAACACATTACTGAGGCCCTTCCAAGGCATTAAAACGTGCGTTTGCAGATGAGGTTGTAACAGCAACCCAAGCCCCACCATCAGCTGGTGAATTTCAGCTTGTTAGATGACCAGGTAATAAATAGTTCTTGTTCCAGTTCTGGTTGCTCCTGTCTCTTAGAAATGACTGGTCACTGTGATGCACAGCTGGTCTCTGTGATGTGCATTGTATAAGCCAATCCCCAACTGTCAAGTCATTCTGCCTCCATACTTCTTGCTTACATATCTCATGTGAGCCCTAGACCACCAGAGATCAGGGCCTGATCTTTTGGGGAGTGATCCCAATCTGTGCCCATCAACATAAATAAATTTGCCTCCAAATCCTGGGTGTTGTTTTGGTGTTTATGCTTGCCATTGAAAGGTCAACTAGAGTTTAATTTTTAATATTTTCTCAATAATTTTTCAAAGTACAAAATGGCTAGATAGTTTACAGGGCCAGTGGAAAATCAATACTTGGGATTTCTTTTCCTAAATGTGTCTCAAGAAAAATGAATACATGCAGAGTGCTGGTCTCATGCTCATTCCTTGTGCTCACTTCAGCAGCATGAATAGAGCATGCCAGCCTCAAGAAAGACCCAGAAAAGACAGGACCTACATATGTAGGTAATGACAGAGAAGTGTACCATGACCATTAAAGATAGTGGATGCCTTTTGTAGCGATTATCGATTACAAACCTGTCATGGAGGATCTGTGGGAAGTACATGCTAGTTCTGAAACTAAGGTACAAGAATGGAAACTCATGCTGATATTCATTAAACTCATTATCTTAGTTTTTCCTGTTATCTGGTAGTATGGTATAGTCTCCCTTTCCAATTCATCTAACAGCAATAAAGGGCCTAGTAATGTGCCAGGTAGTAAATTCAAGACAGAAAGTTGTTTCAAGGATAACTCAGATCTGGTGGGGGCTCCTTGATGAGGACCAGGTAACTGCACCTATCCCTCAGAAAGTTAACCACAGGTACATAGTCACAGGTGGGAATTCTAGAAAGAATTCCAGGTCACTAAAATGGAAAGCAAGGTAAGTAGCTGCAAATAGGTGCAAAGTCACTAGGTCATTTATTAAAAGTCATTTGAAGTGTTGATCATCTAAGATTTAAGTTTGTGAAATACAATTTGATTGATGTTTGATTGGAACAGACAGTCAGTCAGCTAAATGAGAGTTAGGCAGTCCAGTTTTAGGGAGTGGCCAAAAGCAAATCCAGGAGATGGTGGAGGAGTTCTGAGGACTTGGGCAGAGATAATGCTTTACCATGCAGGTAGGCAATGAGCCAGGCTGGTTGGCCCTACATTCATGAGAAATCACGACAATATAGACTTTAAATAAAATTCTGACTTAGAAAATTTATGCTATGAAATATTTTTAAAATATTCTTTCTGCAGGCTTTAAATATTTTATTTAAAATCAAAGACAACCAAGCTAGCTCAACCCGAGCATCCCAGAAAGCAGAACCTAAAATGTAAGCTCAAGTTACAAACATGTTTGGTATGCAGAGGGGAACACAGGTACAGAGGTGTGAGGGAAGAATGAAAATGCAAAGAGGCACTGTGGAGTTAGTGGCGGCCTTTTGAGCTCATGTAACCAATTCAAGAGCTTTAAGGAGAACATCTCAGGACCTCTGTTCTAGAAAATATACAGGGAAGCATTTTTTTCATTGATCGATTTGCTAGTCTACTTAAGCTTTGCTACAATCTGAATGTTTGCTCCCCTTGCCTCAATATTCAGATGTCAAAATCTTCTTCTTTTCAAATTTTTTTGCTATACTTTCATAGTACATCCTGTTTACATACATCGCAAGGTTATGTGCAAGTATGTATTACACCTTAATTCTTCTTATTCCTCTTCCCTTTTCCTCCCTTCCCCTATCTCTCCATCTCTGGATGTAATTTCCTTTTTCAAAATGTCTATCTCCTTATATCTTATTGCATATCCTTTATTCAGCTTCTTAAAAAGTCATTTTTAATTATTTATTCTGAAAATTATTTAGACCTCTTGTGTCAGTCAGGGTTTAATAGACAAACAGATATAATGCAAGATTTACAAATGTATAGGAAATTACAAGACTGACTTACAACGGTCAGCCACAAAGTCAGAGGAAGGAGCGTGCAGAGGGTGTCTGCTCACCAGAGGTTCAAGTGCCCAGCCCAAGGGCTGGAGCTTACTGCAGTGTCCTGTGCAAGTCTGTATCAGAAGGCCAGTGGGTCTATGATGGAGCACGGAATCTAGATGGAAGACTAAAGAGTCTTCGACAAAAGCTGAAGAGTCCCAGGCAGAAGCAGAACAGTCTGCACTAGAAGCCAGGAGATGATGCCCAATCTGAAGGCAAAGACTAGAGCTCCTCCAAAGAAAAAGCAATCAGTCCCTCCTCATTTGCCTTTTACAGATTGTATGCAGGCTACTCCCCTGGGGTGGGTGTAGCACTCACACCATCTGAATGTCCTCCTCTTGCACAAGCTGAGGACGTTGTAGACTATGGCCCTGACCCCTCACGGAATCACTTAAACTTCTGACCTTCTCAAATTGACACAGTGAATGATATCCTAGAATGGTACCAGCTTGTCCTCTACTCCACAGGATATAGCACTGCTGAATCACTTTCCTAGACTTCTCAAGTTGACACAATGTATAAACCATTACACTTCTCATATAAGGAAAGTCATACATATTTAAGCTGCTATGTCTGATTTATTTCACTTAATATTATGAATTCAAGATGCATCCATTTTCCTAAAAATGACTCAAATTTGTTCTTATTTATGACACACAGTACTTCCTTATGTACAAATACCATGATTTTTTTTTATCTGATCATTGGTTAATGGATATGTATGCTGCTTTCAAGCTTCAGTTGTTATGAGTTGTGCTTCTATAAACATGGGTGTGCTTGTATCACTGTCTTATCACATGTTGAAATCTTTGGGGGAGATATATAGAAAGGGACCTTACCTAGATCAAATGATATCTCTAACTTTGTGCTTTTGAGTAATTTTCATACTAATTTTCACAGTAGTTAAACAAGTTTCCATTCCCACCAACAATGTAGAATGGTGTCCTTGCCACATTTTTGATTTAATGATAGCTATTATTTCTGGAGTAAGATGAGATCTCATTTTTAAAATCTCGTTCTAATTTGTGTTTCACTGGTGGACAGGGGTGTTGAACTGTTTTTTATATTGGCAATTTGACTTCATCTTCTGAGCAGCGACTATTCATTTCAAATCATCCATTATTTGATTGGATCATTTATTTGGGAGGGGATCTGAATTTTTTAGTTCTTTGTAAATTCATCTGATAGAAGAGTAGTGGGAAAAAGATTCTATTCTGTTGGTTTTCTCTTTAATGATTTTTTATGAGTAGTTTTTAAATTAGATATAATCACATATGGTGATTCTTGATGCTGTCTCTCATGCAGTTAGACTTCCTCTAGAAAGTCCTATTTTGTGCTTGGTTTTCAAGAATTTTGTCCGTTTTGTCTTTCAGCAGATAAAATGTTTCTGTTTTAATATCGACATCTTTGATCCACTCTGATTTTAGCATCTAATACTTGTTAGATAAATTTTCATTGCTCTCTTGTCCTTTTTATGTCATCTCTGAGAATATCATTTTGTGCATCCATTCCATACTCAGAGTCTGACAACTCTCAATGGTCACTTCTGCTGTTTGTGTATACAATAGAATTATTTATTTATAGGTTTCTGTTTGAAATCTTTTCATGGAGTCTATTTCTTTGGTATATTTAAAATTCATATTTTGAGTAATTTTTGTTAGCTTTCCTAACGTTTTGTTTCTTTATAATCATTTCAATCAATTGGTCAACATTTTTGTTATTCCACTACCTTACTCTTTTATATTTTTTATTTTTTAATTTGTATTATTATTAGGACAAGTTTTCAGTTTGTGATGATTATGTTCATCAAGATGAGTTAGTACACGTACATAACACACCTTATTTTTTTTGGATACACATCCCCTCTTCTCCCTCACTCCTCTATCTCCTGGTCCTCTTCCGTTTTTCAAAAGATATATTTCCATGTTTCATATTATCTGTCTTTTGTTTTGTTCTTTAATTTATTTATACTTTCATTTTTTTTTTCAAGAGAAATCATGTGATATCAAAGCTGGTGTGTTCTGGGGGTTATGTCATTTCAAGATTAGTGAGTCCCTTTGCTTCACCTTTAATCATTGCATGCAGGTCAGTTATTAGTGTTTGATTTTCTCCACTGGTCCCCTTAAATATGCTTTGGGGCAGGTGGGATTCTTTGTAAGAATTTTGTTGCCTTTTTTTTCCCATGTTTTTTCTTTTTCTTTTTTTTTTTTAACTGAGAGTTGACGTCAAAATACTGAATAGAATTTGTTGTTGAATTTGTTGAAGAATTCTTTATTTATGTTCTGTTTTTCAATGTGTCATCTGGCTTTATTGATCAAGAGGTATTGTCTACCTCTTCACCCTAACCAGTTAAATTGGGCTGGATACAGTCACTGTGTTGTAAGGAGAGAATCTCTGTTGGTTATAAAAGTCTTAACAGATCCATCCATCCATCGACCTTAAATATTAATACTCTTTTGATACATTCACAATCTTTTCAATAACTTTTACTTAGTAAATTATATTGGCATTTGCAGGTATTATGGGATATGGAGTGTGGGTCAAGTAGAGATCAAAGTAAAAAGGAGGTGGCTACTTCAATAGAACATAGGCAGGTAACAGAAATGCTGCTAGATGAAAAATAGAAAAAAGGTCAAACTTTTGAGATTACTTTTATAGTTGGAGTAAAAGGCTAGTGCTGAAGGGATTTAAGAGAATTATTTGCTTGGGCAAGAGTGGAAGTATATTTAGAGAATAGGGAGGTTGTGAGATTGTTGAGGTCTGTTAATATATTTGTAATTAGTTTTGTTTGCATTCTCTCAGCACAATTTTTTTGACGGTTTCTCTGAAATGCCATTGAATGGTAATATTTAAGTTAAAGTACTTGTTAAGTTTTATTGCCTTGTATTTATATACAGGCCCCTGTTATATATATGCTAAGTGAAAGATTGGACAAAAGAAAGGGAAGACAAGGAGACAAGAAAATGAGAAAGAAAGGGGAAAAACTATGCGGGGTGGGGGGAGAAAATAATGAAAGGGAAGAAGGGCCAAAAGGAGAGCAGGACAAAGGGAAAAAAGAAGCCTTAAAAAATACAGTGAAATAAAAAAAGCAATACTAAAAAAAAAATTGAATAACTCCCCCCAAAAAAGGAAAAAAAAAAAAACAAAGAAAGAAAAAGAGAAATCAGAAAAAATAAACAAGCAAGGAAACAAATAAAAGCAGCTTTACTCAGCTGCAGCATTACCCCCAGAGTATCTACACAGCTCCGCTGCATTGCAGCCATGCAGTTTCCTCTTGTGGACTGCTCAACTGCCTGCCCAGAACAGACGGAGATTTCTGATGCCCTCGGACCTGCCTCCTAGCAGTGAGCGGTGCTACGGGGATGACCAACTGCAGGTCTCTGTCACCATCCCACGGTTCAATTACCTCAATCAGTGTAGGGTGAGTGGTTGTGGTGGAATTTGCCCAGTGCCTGCTTCTTCTCCTGTTCTCTGCTGACTCCCTCCACAGACCTCACACTCCTGCTTTTCTGATGACTTGGAAGATCTCATAGTTGTCTCCACATCTTCCCTCCACAGAGTTTCCTTGCCTATCATACTGATAGAAATCCTCTCACCCTGGTACCGTTTACCATCATCCCACTGGTAGTCCTCTATCTGTCTCTTTCCTAAGAGCTCTGCTGTCTGACCCACCTGTAGGACTTGGTGAAGCTCTGAGGCTCTTCAGAGGGTCACCTCCGCCAATACAGGGTGCTGGACACAGAGCAGGTAGAAGTGGGAAGAACCTAATGCTGTCTCAGGTCCTTCCAGTGCTTAGGGATCACTTTTC
>RJWM01023660.1:0-31851 GCA_004363535.1 Dasyprocta punctata
TGGCTGAGCGTCTTTGTAGTTGTGTCTGCATCTTCTGATCTGTTCCACTGATCCTCAGGTCTGTTTTGTTTTTGCCAGTTCCATGCTGATTTTATCACAGTAGCTTTGTAGTACAATTTCAAGTCAGGGATTGTGATGCCTCTTGCCTTGCCTTTGTTGCCCAGGACTGTCTTTGTTGTTCTAGGTCTCTTCTGTTTCCAAATTAATTTTAGGAATGTTTTCTGTAGATCTGTGAGTATTTTAATGGTATATTGATCAGAATTTTATTAAATCTGCATGATAGTTTTGGGAGAATGGCCATTTTCACAATGTTTGTTTTTTTCTATCCATGAGCAAGGCATATATTTCCATTTTTTATATCCTCTTCAATCTCCATTTTCAGAATACTATAATTATATATATATAATTATATATATATATAATTATATATATATATATATATTTACTTCCTTTGTTAGATTGATACCTGGCTGTTTCAATTTTTTGGATGTTACTGTGAAAATTGTTGTTTCCCTAATTTCCCTCTTAGTGAGTTTGTTGTTTGTGAGTTTGTGAGTTTGAGTGTTGATTTTGTATCCAGTTACACTACTGAGTTTGGTTATTAACTCTAGGAGTCTTTTGACTGAGTTTTTGAGGACTTCCATGTATCATATGTCATTCACAAATAATGATAATTTAACTTCTTCCTTTCCTGACCTTATTCCTTTTATTACTCTGTCTTTTCTAATTGCTCTGGCTAACATTTCCAGAACCATATTGAATAGGAGTGGTGACAGTGGACATCCTTGTCTTGTTCCTGATTTTAGGGTGAAAGCCTTCAGTTTTTGTCCATCTGGCATGATGTTGGTTGTTGGTTTGCCATAGATGGCTTTTATCAGATTAAGATAAAGACAATCTATTCTGATTTTCTGTAGAGTTTTTATCATGAATGTTTCACATCATCAAAAGTTTTTTTCTACATCTATTTAGATGATCATGTGATTTTTGTCTCTGGCACTATTGATGTGGTGTATTATGTTTATTGACTTGCAAGTGTTGAACCATTCCTGCATTCCTTGGGTGAATCCTGCTTGGTCATGATGTATAATCTTGATGATTTGCTGGTTTCTGTTTCCTAGTATTTTACTGAGGATTTTTGCATGTATGTTCACTAGGGAGATTAGTCTCACTTTTTTTGTTGGGTCTTTCTCTGGTTTTGGTATCAGTAATATTTGCCTTAAACAATGAGTTATGGAGAATTCCTTCCCTTTCAATAAACAGTTTGAGGAGTAATGGTGTTAAATCTTCTCTAAATTTTTGTAGAATTCAGCTGTGAATCCATCAGGACTTGAGCTTTTCTTTGTTGGTAAGTTTTTAATTATGTTTTCAACCTCATTAACTGATAATGAGTTTTTCAAAAGTTTTATATCTTCTTGATCCAGTTTTGGTAATTCATACATTTCTAGGAATCTGTTCATTTCATCTGTGTTTTGTAGCCTATGTAAATAAAAATTTTTGAAGTAGTTATTAAAGATCTTCTGAATTCCCAAAGAATCTGTAGTGATTTCACCCTTTTCATTTTTCATTGCATGAATTTGAGTCTTTTCTTTCCTTTTTGATAAGGCTGGCTGTGGGTTTATCATTTTTGTTTATTCTTTCAAAGAATCACCTCTTCAATCATTAATTCTTTGTATTGTTTTCTTAGTCTCAAATGCATTAATTTCTCCACTGAACTTCATAATTTTCTCCCTTCTATGAGCTTTGGACTTAATTTGCTCTTCTTTTTCTAGAAGCTTGAGGTGTAGCATTTGGTTGTTTATTTGTGCTCATTCTGTTTTCCTGATGTGAGAATTCACTGCTGTATATTTTCCTCTTAGCACTGCTTTTCTTGCATCCCATGGGTTCTGTTATGTTTTATCTGCATTTTTATTTCAGTTGATTGAAGGTATTGTTTAATTTCTCCCTTAATTTCATCTGTGACCCATTGGTTGTTCAGGAGGATGTTAGTTAATTTCAATGTATTTATGGAGGTTTTGCAGTTTCTTCTGCCATTGATTTCCAGTTTTAGTGCACTATGGTCAGAGTATGCATGGGATAATTTTATTTCCTCTGCATTTACTTAAGCATGTTCAATGTGCCAGTCTATGGTCTATTTTGGAGGATGTCCCATGTGCAGTTGAGAAGAATGTGTATTATAATGTTGGGTGGAGCACTGTGTAAATGTCTATTAAGTCCATTTGCTCACATGTTTGATTCAGTTCTGTTATTTCTTTGCTGACTTTTTGTCTAATTGATCCATATCTTTGTGACAATGGGATATTAATGTCCTCTGTTACAACTGTGTTACTGATTATATGATTTTTCATGTCTATTGATATTTGTCTAATATAGTTGCATGCTCCTATATTTGGTATATATATATGATGGTCATCTCTTCCTTTTGAATTTCTCTCCTAACAAGCATGTAGTGACCTTCTTTACCTCTTTTGATCATTCTTAGTTTGAAGTTCACATTGTCTGCAAACAAAATAGCTAACCGTTTTTTTTCTGGGTTCCTGTGGCATGGAGTATTGTTTTCCATCCTTTGATTTTCAGTCTATGAGTTTATTTTTGAGTTAAATGTGTGTCTTGTATATAGCATATTGTTACATCTTGCTTCTTGATCCATTTTACCAATCTGTTTCATTTGATTGGTGAATTGAGGCCATTTACATTGATGGCAATAATTGATATGTATTGGTTTATCTTTGTCATGTTACTTTCCTGTTTTTGGTTCCCTGCTTTCCCTCTCCGTTTAATTGCTTACCTTGCCTGGTGGTTTCTTTCTGTTGTTGTTCTTGGAGTTGTGGTCATTTTTACCTCTATCTAGAATATCTTTCAGTACCCTTTCTAGGGTTGGTTTGGTGGACATGAATTTCTTCAGTTGCTCTTTTTCATGGATGTGTCTTATTTCTCCATTAATTTTGAAAGATAGTTCCACAGGGTATATCAATCTGAGTTGGAAGTTGTTTTCTTTCAGGACTTGAAATACTTCACTCCAAGATCATCTTGACTTGAGGGTTTGCATTGAGAAGTTGGCCATGATTCTTATGGGCTTTCCTTGATAGGTGATATGCTTCCTTCCTCTAACAGCCTTTAATATTCTGTTTTTGCACTGAATTTCTGGGATCTTGGTTATTATATATCTGGGTGTTGATTTGTTTTGGTTTTGGATCTTTGGAGTTCTTTATGCCTCACTTATCTGTATATCACATTCTGTTCCCATGCTTGGGTAATTTTTTGCTGTTACTTCTGCAAATAGATTTTTTGTCTCCTTTTTTTGACCCCTGCTTTTTCATTTACATCTATCAGTCTTGTATTGTTTTTCTTTGCATCATCTTGGAGCTGTTGAATTGGTATTTCATGGACCCTTGTAATTTTTAAGAGCTTTCCTTTCATGTTTGCTAGCCATGATCCTGCTTCAAGGTCTGAAAATTTATCTTCTCTTTCATTAAAGTGACTTTTCCAACTTTAGATGGAATTTTCAGTTTCCTGGATATCTCTTTAAATCTGTTTTATGCATTGTTTCTTTCCCATATTGTTCATTCAAGGTTTCTATCATTTTCCTCTGCTCCTAAATTTTTCGTATCTGTGTCTTCTCTAGCTACACTGAATAATCCCTTCATGAAAGTAGTCATTTCTTTTTCTTTTATGAGACATTCTTTCTGATCTAATTTCCTCTGTAGCCACATGGATTTGTTTCTTTACTTCACTTGCTATGTGTTCAGAAATTTCAGGTGTTGTCTTCCAATGTCTTCTATGTCCATGTCTCTTGTACTTGTTCTGGATGGGCTGGAGGTCTGAGATTGCATTTTGCTTTTTCATCTTGTCATTTTCACCTCTTCATTCATATTTTGATCTTTTCCATCTCACAAGTCTTGCCTCCCATCATGTGTGTCTGGCCAGTCGCTTGGATTCCTTCTGTGGGGCAATTGGATGAGTCCTGGACTCTTCCTGGGTTGAATAGCCTAGGAGTATTGATGTGAATCAACTGTTAGCTCATATTGTTACTGCTGTTTCAGACTTTTCCAGGCCACCAGACCTACCTGTCCATGGTGTGTATCCCAGCTGGACCCCTACTGTGTCACTGGGGGTTTCTCAGGACCTCCTGGGTTTCTGTGGGTTGGAGGAGGCATCACCCATGCTCTCACTGCCTTGACTGGAGTCCTCCAAGTGCAGGGAGTGCTCACCTGTGCTCTAGCTGCCTGATGGGTCCTCTGGGTGGAGGGAGGGTTCTTCTGTACTGTCACTGGCCCACTGAGGTCCTCCAGATGGGGGGATGGGTTGCTAAGTGTTCTGGTGGCCTGCCAAGGTTCCCTGGGTGGGGGGAGGTGTCACTAATGTTCCTGATGGCTAGACAAGGTCCTCCAGGTGGAGGGAGGGCTCACCTGGACTCTCACTTAAGGACTCTCACTTAAGGTCCTCTTGGTGTGGGAAGGGGTCACTGATGTTCCCAGTGGTCTGCTGAAGTTCTCCAGGTGAGGGGAAGAGTCTCTGAGACTCCTGCTGGCTCACTGAGACCTGCTGGGTGGGGGGAGGAGTCATGCAAAAAAATTTAATCAAAGAGTTAAAATACACTTGATGTCAAGTAACTGTATTAGTCAATATTCCCTTCACTGAAACACAGTACCTAACACCCACACTTAAAGAGGAAATGTTTAATTTAGCTTAAAGTTTCAGGACATTCAGCATATAATGGGTAGGCATAAAGACTGAAAGCTCCTGGTGGAAGGGTGTTGTGCAACAAAGCTTCTTGGTTTATCACAGCCAGGAAGCAGAGCAGAGGAACAGTGCTAAAGAGGAATATTTGAAGAACCATATCTTACTTAGTACCCAAAATTGTGCCTCTGTGACACACCCAGACACACCCAGGAGCATGTTTACTAATATACTAGGCATTTCTTAATCCAATGAGGTTGACATGTCAGGAGTAACAGTCACAATCCATTCCTTGTCAAGTTCACACCCAAACACATCTCCTTAAACCTTATTTAATACCCAAATAAAGGCAATAGCAAATTCATAATTCTGCTTAACATAATATGACTATCTCACATACAAGCAGAAACGCAATAACACTCTTCCCTGGCAAATTTAAATTTTTCAAAGGTTCAAGTCTAAGTCTCTTCTGAGACTCAAGGCAAACTCTTAGTTGTGAAGCTCTGTAAAAACAAAAGAGAAGTTATATAACCCCAAAGTACAATAGCACAGGTTAAACATTCCCATTCTACAAGGGAGGAATACAGAGATAGAAAAGAATTGGAGCAAAAGAAGACCAACATCCAGTAGGGAAACCTTAAGTCTTATAGCTCCATATCTAGTATCCAGGGCACATGGTAGTGAGACATGAGTTGAAAGAGTGAGAGGAGCCCAAATCTCATGTCCTTGCTGGTAATATGTATGGCTTCTCTCTTGGGCTGGTACCACTCTTGGGCTGCAGCTTTCTTTGGCAGGCTTCCCACATACCTCAGATGTTCGACTTCTTGAGGTCTCCATTGCACTTTTGGTTTCATCCCCACAGATTCATGCACTGTCCTCTCAGGGGCTCCATGCTTGGCCTCCCATGCCTTCCTCTGAACTCTGAGTGGAAGCTTTCTTGACCCACAACTCCTATATTCTGGATGCTAGTAAAACCAGCAGCACTTGGATAGTGCCTAGGCTGACTGCCAACTCAAGCAGTAACTGGGCCCTCTTGGACATAGCTGGGCTCTTTTAGTACCTGGATAGCTGAACATAGTGAAATGAATTCCAGGAAACCTGCTCCTTAAGAGGGCTCTTCATGAGCACAGGTCCCAAGAACTCTCTTCTCAAGTGAAAAGTGGACACTTTTGCACTTTTTAGCCTGAGATGGTTAGGGTTTTGCTGATCCCTAAAATACCTCCAAGGTAGCTTTCTTCTCGTTTCTGTATAAAGCACTTTCTTTTTAACAGCACCATTCTCTTTAGCAGCCAGCCCTCCTTTGACCCTAACTAATCTTTCCTGCTGGGTAAAAATTTGAGTTTTTCACATTTTCTGCTCTTTCTTTTGCCCCTGATTTTCATGATAAATCTGGGTAAAAGCAGCAACTTGTAGTACCCATGGCACAGCCTGAATGTTGGACTGCTTAGAATTTCATCTACCAGATGAACTAGTTCACACCCTTAATCTGAGTCTTCTGTGAAGTTTCAGAACATGGGTAAAATGTAGACAAATTTTCTTCCATAGTATAACACACATGGTCTCTAGTCCAAATTGAAATAGTGCCCTTGTTCCCATCTCAAACTTCTTGAGCCTGACTTTTGTTTTCCACATTCATATCAGCATTTTGTCTTCTGAGTTCTAACCAAAATCACTCGTCAAACTCTGTTTACTGCACTCTAGCCTGCACCTCCAAATCTTTCCAAGTCCTTCTAGCAAACCAGTTCCAAAGTCTTTTTATCTACATGCTGGCATACATTACAGCAATGTTACTAATTTTCTATATTAGCCAGTTTTCCTGTTACTGAGACAAAAAATTCAGGACTCATGACTTTTTAAAAATTTATTTTATTTTATTTTTTTGAATAAAGTTAAGAAACTTTCATAACAATTTAATATGAGAATAACAATAGTTAATTTATTGAATGTTGTTGTCTTTAAAGTAGTTGCTCAGAGTATAAGATATGGGCATAAAAATTTCTATAATCAATATTAGCACAAATCTTCCTTTTCAATGAACAAAGAGACACGAATAGTATAACTGACTTACATTTTTTCCTATTTTCTTTATTGGTTGGGTCTTTCACTGATTTTGGTATTAGGGTAATACTTGCTTCCAGGAATGAGTTAGGGAGACTTGTTTCCCTTTCAATTTCATTGAAGAGTTTGAGAAGTGTTGGCATTAAGTCTTCCCTAAATTTCTTGTAGAATTCAGCAGTGAATCCATCAGGACCTGTGCTTTTCTTTGTTGGTAAGGTTCTCTTTGTATTTTCAGTTTCATTAACTGAAACTGGGTTATTCAGCAGTTTTGCATCTTCATGACTCAGCTTTGGTAATTCATACATTTCTAGGAATCTGTCCATTTCTTCTGTCTTATCAAACCTATGGAAATAAAGGTTTTTTTTAAGTAGGTATTCATGATCTTCTGTATTTCCACAGGGTCTGTAGTGCTTTCTCCCTTTTCATTTCTTATTGAATGGATTTGAGTTTCTTCTTTCCTCTTTTTGATAAGGTTGGCTAGGGGTTTATCAATTTCATTTATTCTTTCAAAGAACCAACTCTTCGATTCATTAATTCTTTGTATTGTTTTCTTAGTTTCAATTGCATTAATTTCTGCTCTGATCCTGATAATTTCCTCCCTTCTTTGGGCTTTGGACTTGACTTGCTCTTCTTTTTCTAGAAGCTTGAGGTGCAGCATTAGGTTGTTTATGCGTGTTCTTTCCATTTTACTGATGTGGGAGTTTAGTGCTATAAATTTCCCTCTGAGGACTGCCTTCATTGTATTCCACAGGTTCCGGTAATTTGTATTTGCATTTTCATTCAATTGTAAATATTGTTTAATTTCTTCTTTAATTTCTTGTGTGACTCACTGATTGTTTAGGAGAGTGTTACTTAATTCCATGTGTTTATGGGATTCTTGTGGATTTTTTGTCATTAATTTTCAATTTTATTGTGCTATGGTCAGATAATATGCATGGAATTATTTCAGTACCTTGCATTTACTTAAGCCTGTTTTGTGCACTAGCATATGATCTATTTTAGGGAATGACCCATGTGCAGCACAGAAGAATGTGTATTCTGATGTTGTTGGATGGAACACTAGGTACACATCTTCTAGGTCTATTTGTTCACAAACTTGATTCATTTCTGTTATTTCTTTGCTGATTTCTTGTCTGGTTGATCTGTCTCTTTGTGATAATGAGGTGATAGGGTCCCCTGTTATGACTGTATTATTGTTTATTTGGGTTTTCATGTCTATTAAGATTTGTCTTCTATAGTTGGGTGCTCCCATATTTGGTGCATATATATTTAGGATCATAATCTCTTCCTCTTGAAGTTTTTCCCTAACAAGTATGTAGTGACCTTCTTTATCTCTTTTGATCATCCTTGGTTTGAAGTTCACATTGTCTGCAAATAAAATCGCTACCCCTGCTTTTTTCTGGGTTCCTGTTGCATGGAGGATTATTTTCCAGCCTTTGATTTTTAGTCTGTGGGTTTCCTTTTGAGCGAAATGTGTTTCTTGTACACAGCATATTTTTGGATTTTGTTTCTTAACCCACTCTGCCAGTCCGTTTCTTTTTATTGGTGAGTTGAGACCATTTACATTGATTGATATATCTGATATGTACTGACTTATCAGTGTCATGTTATCTTCCTGTTGTTGGTTGTCTACTTTTTCTGTTTAATTGTTTGCCCTGCTTAATGGTTTCCTTTTGCTGTTCTTCTTGGGATTGTAGTTATCTTTGTCTTTTTCTAGAGTGTCTTTCAGTACTCTTTGTAGTATTGATGTGGTAACTATGAATTTCTTCAGTTGTTCTTTGTCATGGAAGTATCTTATTTCTCCATCAATTTTTAAAGATAGTTTTGCAAGATACATCAATCTGGGTTGAAAGGTGTTTTCTTTCAGGATTTGAAATACTTCACTCCAAGCTTATCTTGACTTAAATGTTTGTGTTGAGAAGTCTGCCGTGATTCTGATAGACTTTCCTTCATAGTTGATCTGTTTCTTTTCTCTGACAGCTTTTAGTATTCTGTTCTTGTGCTGAATTTCTGATATCCTAATTATTATATGTCTGGGTGAAAATTTATTTTGGTTATGGTTAATTGGGGTTTTGTGTGTCTCACCTATGTGTATATCAGATTCTCTTCCCATGTTTGGAAATTTTTCTATTATTACTTCTGCAAATAATCTTTGCAGGTCATTAGTATTGACCCCTGCTTTTTCATTGATACCTATTAATGTTATGTTATTTCTCTTTGCATCATCATCCAGCTGTTGAATTGATGTTTCTTGGTTTCTTGTTATTTTAAAGAGATCTTTTCTTTCATGATCATAAGCTTCCATGCTGTCTTCGAGGTCTGAGATTCTATCATCAGCTTCATTCAAGCAGTTTTTCAAACTTTCCATGGAATTTTTTCATTTCCTGAATTTCCCTTTGAATCTGTTTCATTCATTCTATTTGTGTCTTATATTGTTCATTCAAAGTTTCCATCATTTTCTTATGTTTTTCTATTTTTTTCTCTTGATCTTCATTGGATACACACAGTATTTCTTAATATTTGTCATTTCATTTTTAACCTGAGAGATTATTTCTGATATGACTTCCTCGATAACTTCATGGAGTTGTTTCTTTAATGCAGTTGCTATTATTTCAGAAAGTTCATTTGTAATTTCCAGCATCTTCCATTTCAGTGTCTCTTGGGTTTTTTCTCTGTGGGCTGGAGGACTGAGACTGCATCTTGCTCTTTCATTTTATCATTTTGCTCTGGGTCCTATGTGGCTTGCCAGGCAACTTCCTGATGGATTGCACTGGAATGCTGTGCTGGGTAGAGTTTCAGTCCTGCAATATCCCCCGTGGCTAACCATGGCACACCCCCAAACTACAGTACCCGATCCTTGTGCTCTGCGACCTGTGAGGTGGCCATGTGTTCCCCTGATGTAGTTTGTTGGGTTGCTCTGGGATGCTGGGCTGGGCAGAGCTTGTATCCTGCCTGCAGCTAGCAGGGGCACACCCCCAGAGCATGTCACTGGGGCCTAGAACCTTGCTGGGTGGAGTTTGTTCAGAATCTCTGCAACCCAGGTGACTAGCAGAGATGCACCCCCAGGGTGTGGTGCTGGGGCCTTGCACCTGGCTGGGTAGAGTTCAGAGCCTCCAGGACCCAGGTGGGTAGGCAGAGCATGCCCCAGGACTGTGGCACCAGCAGGACCTTGGATCTGGCAGCAAGGAATTCAGAGCCTCTGGAGCACAGGGCTAGCCAGAGCGTGTCCCTTGCATATGGTGCTGGGGTCTTGCTCCTGTCTGGGCAGAGTTTGCAGCCTCTAGGACCTGCCATGTGGCTAGCTGGGCTGCACCCCTAAACTATGGAAATGTGGCCTTGTTCTCTGATGGGCAGAGCTCAAATTCTCCAAGATCCTTTGGCTATGCTGGTTGCTCCTTGATGAGCAAGTCTGGGTCTCTGGGATGGACTGGGCTTGGTATGTCTGTGTCCTGTGAGGCTGACTGGGCATTCCCCTGATGGATTGTACTGGGATGCTGGGCTGGGCAGAGCTGTCTGAGCCCATATGCTTATGTGAAATATATCAAGCTCACATGTAAATATTGCATGATGTCTCTGGTGTGAGAAAATTAAAGTGTATATAAAGATCAAAATGTATGATAGATGTTGTGAAATAGGAAGACAATGTTCAAATGGGAAGGGAAACTAAGGGAGGGGAAGAGTAAAGAAAAAATAAGAATAGAAGTAAAAAATGGAAACAAAGTATTTGAAAACACAGAGGGGAAGAGTGATTGAAGGGTGTGTAGGGGGATGGAAAAAAAGAATCAGTATATATCATGTATAGATACAAATTCTCTATGATAATGAGATTATTACATATACCTAAAGTGTACCAATAAATTTAATTAATTAAAAAAATAAAAAGCAGAGGTGGTCAGACACTTAAAAAGTTATACCCAATTATATACTATTTACAAAGGATAATTTAAATATAAAGGCATGTATAGGCTGAGAAAAAAGAATTTTAAATATACCAAGCATAACAGAACTGATAGCAATATTACTATCAGTGTAAGTCTCAAAAACAATGAGAACTGTAAGAGATTAGAAAAGTCATTCCACAATGGTAAAAGGGTTCAGTTGTTCAGTAGATATGACAACCTTAAGTTATATTAGCTTAAAAACAGTGATCCATACTACATAGAAATCAAAGGTATAAAAATACTCAAATAAAAAAATTTAAAGTAAATGTTTATCAAATTTTAGAATGGTAAAGCCAAAAAACAAACATGTAAAGACAGACTCCATAAAGGAAAGATTTGACTTTGTAAATATTTAAACCTTGGCAGAACTGAGCCGCCTTCCGGGGCTGGGTGCTGCTTGACCCCGGAGGAGAACCAAATGGGCCGAAACCGGCCCCAACTCGCCGGTCCCGTGTGGTGCCAGCACACATCAAGGGAGAACTGAGCCGCCTTCCGGGGCTGGGCACTGCTTGACCCCGAAGGAGAACCAAATGGGCCGAAACCGCCCCCAACTCGCCGGTCCCGTGCGGTGCCGCGCGTGGGTTCAGAATCAAGGACAGCATCCGTATCCCCCCCCCCCAAGCAAGCTGCTGGCTCTGAGGTCTGGCTAAATTGATGGCAACTAAGGTACATAAAGCAACTAAACACTAGTATTGTTTTGTAGATTTTGCAGGCCTCTGATCATCACCCTCAATGTCTCTTTGCATGACCACAGTGGGCAATGTTGCAAATATGGGGGACTCCCTTCTGTGTTGTCTTCAAGGACTAATGTGGTCCTCACCGTTTTGCTTAACTCTGATCATTATTACTTTTCTCTTTTTTTTCCTTTATTTTATATTCTGTTTTTATTGATTTTGTTTTGTTTCGTTTTTGGTTCAATTCTAGTACACCTGTTGGAATGGTCAGCTAATCTGAAGATGGCAAGGTATGTTATAGTAGCTATTGTACTCACATTATCAGTCTTCAAGGTTCTGTACCATTCCTACTGCTTTGTTTTGATTGACTCTACTCTGTTATGTTCTGTTGTATTTTGCTATCTTTAAAATAAAAAAAAATATTTAAACCTTGGTACATTAAAAATAACCATAGATAACAGCAAAATAAAGTAGAAAAATCATGACAATTACAAAGGGCAAAAGATCTCTGGACAGAATCTAGGGACATTTATAAATCAATGTCTTAGTCATTTCAATGATCTGTACTTGATTCCATCCCTAGGCAGATAATGTGATTACTTCCCCAACAGGGATAGTCCTGTAAACCATCACATGTAAACCATCACAGGAATTTTTATCAGTTAGATATTTCTGTATAACAAGACATTCTGAAACATGGTGGCTTAATCCAATAGTTATTTACTATTTCTGAAGAATTTCAGTATAGATGGGTAGTTTTCTATTCTGACCTGGACTTGGCTCATCTTAGGTAGGTTTACTCATGTGTCTGCAGTGATTCAGCTGGTCATTTGTGAGTCATCCTAGACAATTTATCCTTAGCCATAGCAACGAAGACCAGAACTGCAAATCCAGTCCACACATAGAATTGAGAGATAATAAATGTTTACTCTTTTGTAGCCAAAAAGTTTCAAAGTGTATCAGACATTAAGAAATGAACCTTGTCAGAATAAAAAGCTTTCTGACTTACCACAAGTTGTATGATAAACAAGATGGTCATGCATGACAGAGAATATATATTTTCCTTCTTTAAAGAACCATATAGTGTTATAGCATAAGCGAGAGAAAATATGTAGTTAGCTACATGATAGTAATTTAAAAAGTGAATTCGGGAGGAGAGGTGAGTTAGAGATTCTCTTGATTACTTGGAGTGTGTGGACTTTATGAAGGCATCGATAGTCTTCTAGTGTTTTACATGCTTGTCTTGTTTTGCTTCCTCTCTGAAGCTCTGTATACTTTCTTTTAGAATAGGAAATGCTAACTAAACTGAAGGCAGACTTAAAATCATCCATTAGAATGCAGGAAAAACCATAACTTCTTTACTTTTATTGCACCTTTAAATTTTTTATGATATTGTTTAAATTTTATTATAAACAAAGTAATACAGTACTATAGACACAAAATTTATAAATTCTCAAAAATAACTTACTGGTAGCTTTATAGATATTTTGAAATCCTTCATGTAAAGACACCTCTAAATTTCCACAGTCTGGACAGCTCAACACACAGAATATGTGTCTCATTCTAATCATTCTTCAAGGAAATTCTCCTCAGTTACTAGAGTCATCAGCTCCTGTTCTTTGTCCTTTTACAGAACAATTCTTTTTCTCATGGGACTTGGAGGCCATACATTAACAGTAGAAAATAATTGTGCACTTAAGTGTCAGTGCTAGGCTCTGGGTGTGTGCAAGTAATTAACAAGGCCACAGTCCCTACCCTAATAGAATCTACCAAGTCCCTCTTGTCACACAATGCCATGGCTCTTCCTGGAAAAAGATAATACATCTGAAGCCATCCTGAGCCTGGGAGGAGTAACAAGAAGCCACTTCACCCTTCCCATGAGCTAGCACAAGCCATGTGGGACTCAGGAGGAGAAACAAGACAATTTGCCCTTCCTGTAAGTTTGCAGAAGCCATGTTGCGCCTGGGAGGCATAACAATAAGCCAATTCACCCTTCCCATGACCTAGTGCAAACCATTCAGGGTCTGGGAGGAGAAACAAGAATCCAATTTGCCCTTCCTGTGAGCCAGCCAGTGTGCTGGCTGGGATGCAAGAACCCATCCCACTAAGCAGCCAGCTAACTCGGAGGACAAGCTGAGTTGACAGAAACTGAGGTGCAAAAACAATGTAATGCTTGTATTGTCTGACTGACTTAGCAGGCCTAAGGCTGGTAGTCTGAGCATCTATTTAAAGGATAACAATATGCAATAAAGCAAATATGGGGGATTTCCCTCTGTCTTATTTTTGAAATTTAATAACATTCTCACTCTTGTTCCATTTCATTGTTTTGTTTTATTCAATGTTCTGTTTTGATTGGTTTTATTCTGTTCTGCTTTGTTTGATTTTATTATGTCTGATGGTATGGGGAGCAATTTTGAAGATAACGAGAGGCATTATGGTAGCCACTGTTGATTTCCTATTATCCTGTTTTGAAATCCTGCATTACTTTCACTGTTTTGTTTTGATTGGCTTTATTCTGTTTTATTTTGTTTGGCTTTATTCTCTTTAAAATGTGCTTTCATTCTTTTGTTTTGATTGGTTTTACTATGTTTTGTTTGGTTTGGTTTTATTATGTTTGATGGTATGGACAGCTATTTTGAAGCAAACAAGAGACATATGGTAGTCATTGATTTTGTATTATCTTGTTTTGAAGACCTGTATTGCTTTCATTGTTCTGTTCTGAATAGCTTTATTCTGTTTTGTTTTGTTTGGTTTTATTCTGCTTAAAATTTAGAAAATTATTTTTAAAAAAGATGATACATCCACCTCACAATGCAGGGGCTTTGCTTCTAAGCCTGCCCTTGCTTTCAAGAGGAAAGAACACCATATGGCATGTATAGAAATCTTGGGTCCATTCTGAAGCTCAATGAATCAGCAAACAGAATTTGGAGAGGGAAAAGAAAAAACATGGCCAGATATTTCATGTAAAAAGAGGACAATTAAAAACATTTCTCATATGTATGACTCCATAACAAGAACCTGCCCTTTCCCCAGGCACAGCTGGCTGAAAGAGGCAGGTAGAAGAATGCTCAGGAGATGGAGGTACAGGCAACATGCCACTTCCACCAGTCGCATCCTTTCTCCCCTCAGAGAAAGGTGATGCCAGGGGAGCTCGCCAGGTATCTTATTATACCCAGAAGCTGGATACTCTTGAAGGTGAAAAGAGAATTCATGCCTGCCCATAACTGGCTGAGAAAGGAAAGAAGAAAACTTGGTGACATAAAGAGGGAGGAGTTGAAGAATGAAGTGGGGCAAAAGTCCCTGTTTCTTGGGTAGTGTCAGTTACTCTCTTTTTGAAGGGTGCAAATTGTTCCTGAATCACCCTAGCACTTTCTTCCTCTCTTATGTGATTTTTTTCCTATTGCTTGCTTTCCTTCTTTTGTTTTCAGTTCAAATCTCAAAGTTGTGCCAGGGATGTAAGAGAGAAAATTTCTTACAATATCTTTTGTAGAATGCACTTGACTAGAGATAATAGAGCACAGGGGAAAAAATACATTTTACTTCATATTCTTCCTTTATGCCAAGCGTGCAAACAGTAGAGCAGAAGTATTTTTTTTATCATAGTACTGTTAACTTTATATCAGAGTATGTAAGTTACAAGATAACAAGCGGAAAAAACACCTTATTTTGAATCTTCTTCTAGGGAAAGAGTTAATACTTTTTGGGTTGTACACAGGAGAGCTGTATCATGATAGGTAGAAGCATGACATTCCTATTCTATTTATTGGGCAGTAGTGTGGTTTAAGGAGATGGGTGTGGGTGCCAATGTGTCAAAGGGTTAATTTTATATCGCAATTTCACTGGGCCATAGTGTTCAGTTATTTATTTGGTCAAACAAATGGGTGTTTCTGTGCAGGAATTTTTTTTATGAAATTAGCATTTAAATTGGTGGACTTTGAGTACAGCAGATTATTCTCCTTAATATAAGTGGGCTTCATCCAATCAGCTGAAGGTCTTAGTAGAACAAAGAATGACCTTCCCTGAACAAGAAGAAATTTTGTCAGCAGTCTGCCTTTGACCTCTGACTGCAACTTTTACCCCATTTCTTAAAATGAATCTCTGTTCGTCTGTCTGTCTCTCTCGTGCTATATGTGGCAGAAGTTTACAAAAAAAGAATACCATAAAAGCAAAAGGAGCAGAACTTTAAGGAGGAAGAGAAGGATGGAAGGGTAAAACAAGGTGGGACTGGGAGAGGAGGGGCGGTGGGAGGAGAAGAATAACAAGGAGAAACTCGAGAATTGAGAAAGATCACAGGTTGAAAATCGTACCGACAAAGTGTCTGGAAAAGTTAACATCAAGAGAAACTCTGAGACACAGCTTTCAACATTTTGAGCTCCAGGGAAAGATAAATTGGCACATTTCCCAGATGAAAAATGTGGGTCATGTTCAAAGGATCAAGTCTTCAAGTCTAACTCTGAATTTCTCATCTCTCAGTAACAATGCAGAAGATGGTAAGGTGGTATCATCCTCTGAAGAGTGAATGGAAATATGTGACAGCAAAGTGACATGATATCATTTTCATTTTTGTGGGTAGGTAACAGAAAGGCTTTTTCATACTGTCTAACATTAAAACATTGGTCAGTCAGCATCCTTTATGCCAAAGATGCTCAAAGAAGCACTATCAGATATACCTTAGTGCAGACATTTTTCTTGATAAGAATGTATAATAACTTCCAAGTAACTGGTTTTGCTTTAAGCTTTAAAATTAGTGAGGCCTAAAAGTAAACAAAGTAACCTTAAAAAGAAAAAAAATGAGAAAGAGGAGGAAATACTCAAGAAATTAAATTAAGAAAGGGGAAAATTTAAGAGAAATGACAAGCAGACCAAAGGGGCCATATTCACCACCTTCTAGGAATTACCACAAATTACTATTAGTTAAGTAGCTATGAAATTAAGAACTATAAAATACTTTAATGTATTAAACAGAATTATTACAAGAACTTTTTCTTTAAATACATTAGAAGATTCAAGGTAAAGAAGCTATTGCCTTACCTCTCAGTTCAGTGTGTGAGTGAGGTGATGATAAGGCAGTCACCATGGTTGCTGGGGATCACAAATTCACAATGACTAATTTTGCATATTTCCCTATGGGATAAAATGGAGGTTTGGGTTATTGATACTACCCATCTGAGATTTCCCATTGATTCCTGTAAGCATAAGATCATCTATGCCCTTTTGAGTCATCCCAGAATTATACTGCAGGACAAGATTCTTCTTAGAAGATGATCATAGATGTCTTCTTGAGTCATCCCAGGATCATACTTCAGGGCAAGATCCTTCTTAGCATTTTGTCATCTATGTCATCCTGAGTCTGAGTCTTCTGCTGAATTGGAATCTGTCACTAGCCCCACATATCACTGCATATACCTAGTAAATAGTGGTTATTTCGGAGTGTGGGAGGAGGACCCATCGGGAGACACTAATTCCCAGCCATTCATGTATTACCAAACTTGTCTGTTTCTTATTTTTCTGGCCGTACCCTCAAGACAGACAATGGTGACTCTTGGCTGGATTCCCAATACATGGTGGCTTCACTTTAAGTAGACAAAAGAAATGACTAGATTTGCATTTTGAAATGTCAAAAGTAGATGTAGATTCTGTTGCTTCATTTTCATCTCTGGTCTATCAATGAGCTAACATCAAAATTAGTATGTGCATTGGCAGCATGTCTCAGAGAAAGCCTTGCAGCCAGGACCTTAAAATTCGTTAGTTTCCTTGGGAGGAAATGTTGTTCTTACTGTCACAAAAGTTGCACCTTTGCAAGATTAGCTGATAAGATCTGATTCCAGGATCACTAAACAACCTTATGTTTGCAACTAACTTCTCATTGACTTGTCTTCAATAAGGTCAAAGCCAGATTAATGAACATCACTTTCCATAATAAATGAGTATAACATTGTGGTTTTGTTTTTAATCAGCTATTTCTAGGACTTTTCAATGGCTATCTTTAAAAAATACTTTGATACAATCCTATAATCTCTTATCCACTATGATGAACTACGAAAAGGGAAGTTTTTTTGTTATTGTTTTTTGCTTTTTTACTTGGCAGCAACACTTGACATGAACAGATGCAAGGCTATTTATAGTCTCTATCCTACTCCATGAAAATACCCATATGTTTTGCTGCATGGATAAATGTGTTTTGCAAGGTGTCCTTTATTATATCTATTGAGATATGACATTTTTCCTTTTTCTGTAACTATCAAGATTATATATGTCCTTTATACATTATAAAGTGAACTATACTGATGATTTCTTCATGAAAACTAAATTTATTTCTAACCTTCAAAAATACATTTCTGGATTCAGTTTCCTCGGACACTAGGCTTTATACCCTGGGCCTTACATGATAGGCAAGCACTCTGCCACTGAACTACACCCTAAAACCTTTTTATTGACTTTTCTTTTTTTATTTTGAGACAGGTTCTTGTTAAGTTGTCCAAAGTAGCTTTGAACTTTTGGTCTCCCTGTCTCAGCATCCCTAGTAGCTGGGAGTACCCCTACACCTGTCATGGTGGTGGTGTTGGTGGTGGTGGTGGGGTGGTGGTGAGGTGTTTGTGTTTGTGTGTGTGTGGCATTCCATTTGTGAAAAATAGCATGGTGGGCTGAGAATGGAGTTTAGTGGTAGCACTTGCCTAGCATGCACAAGGCCCTATGTTCCAATCTCTGCATTGCAAGAAGAAACAAAAAATGTAGGAAATTATTCATGTTTCAAATTTTTTCCCTATGTGAATTTTGGGGGTTGTAGTTCACTCAGGAAGTTCATCTAAAATTTTAATTTTATTATAATAAATTAATGACAATATTCTTTTATTACCTTTTTATTATCTGCATAATGAGAAGACATGATTATTTGCATTCCAAATATGGGTTATTTGCATCTTCTCTTCATCTTGATCAATTGTGACATTTATCTGTCTTAATAGCTTTTCAGAGAACCAAATTCTGGTTTTTTGTTCCTCTTGTTATGCTTGTTTCTTATTGCATAAATCTTTTTATTGATCGTATTCTTTCATCTACTTTCTTTAAATTTATTTTTCTGTTCTTTTCCTAGGTTTTTAAAATGGATGCCAGTTCATTGATTTTTTTCAGCTTTTTCTTTGAATAATTCATTGAAGATTAATAAATGTCCCTTTAAAAAGCTTCATCTTTCACGTTTTCATGTGCACTGCTTTATTATCATTCAATTTGAAATATTTAAAATTCTCATTATGATTTATTCTTTGATATGAGTTATTTAGAAATGTTTGTCTCATTTTTCAAACAGGTGGATTTCCTAGTTGTTACTGTTGTTGAGTTTGAGCACAGTTGCACTGAAGCCAGAGAGCATGTGCTATATAATTTCAGTATTTTTAGGCTTATTTCTAAACTCTTCATCTTTTTTTCCTTTCAACCTGGGGACCGAACCCAGGGTATTAATGCTGCAATATGTCCTCCACATTTTTTTATTTACTTTGAGTCAGGCTCTACCTAAGTCATCAAATTATCCAGGATGGGCTCAAACTTGTGGTTCTCCTGCCTCAAGCTGCAAGAATGGTGGGATTATAGGTGTGCAACATCTTGCCTGCTCCAGAGCCTTTGTTCTTGAAGTATATTTTGCCAGGTTGGAATCTATTCTCTTTTAGTTCTTTGAAAATATTTTTATTGTTTTTTGGCTTCTATTACTTCTGTTGAGAAAACTACCCAGTCTTCTGACAGCAAACTGATTATAACAGAACCTCGCTAACAAGAATTCATCCTGATGATGATGGACATGTCTCCTGGGGGTAAGGTTCACATTTCTGGTTCACAGTGCCTGAGCTGACACCAGTAATCAATGGCTTACAGATGTGGTGATTACCCATCGGTAACCAAAAGGTGAAAACACTTAGCAGTAGAACTCCTCTGTTAAACTCAGCCTGCCCAGCATGTACTAAGCAGTCATAAAGCAATATAGTAACACTGACCAAAACCTATACAAGGAAAAAGCAAATCTTTTTTGAAAGACCCATGCATTCATTCTTTCCAATGATCCCTGACCCATTTTAATTAAAAGTGAACATATATATATACCCTTCTCTAAAGTTAAAAAGCCTTCTGTGAGGCCAAAGGAAGTGGACTTCTTAAATTACAACTTTGTTTTGTTTTGTTTGAGACAGGGTTTTGCTATGTAGTTTAGACTGGCCTTCAACTCACTGGGCTGCCCTCAAACTCACATTGATCCTCCTGCCTCAGCCTCCTGAGTGTTGAGATTACAGGAGTGCGCCACCATGCCTGGCTTCAAATTACAACTTTGAATGTATCATTTTAGACACAGTGTAAATGCTCCTGAAATGTCTATAAGGAGCTAGATGATCCAGAAAAACACATTTTTGAGGGTCATATTATCTCCCTAGACCTTTTCCCAGAGCTTCAAACATTTACAAACATTCCACTTTCACCCTAATGGCATGATTCCTCTCTTGGAAACTTGTTGTCATTCTTGACAGTGTATTCATTACTCTTATTCTCACTTTGGTCAATCCTTTTACCAATTGCATCATCAGCTCTCCATACATGGTGTTATGTGGTATTTTCGTGGCCCATAGGGGACTCTCTCTTGCTTCTCTGAGTGTCTCTCCACTCTGGTGCTTGAGCACAATTGGTAGATCAGGCCATGGGCATCTGAAGGACACTGGCTGGAGTGACACCCTATTGAGCTCTGCTCTGGGTTGTGACCCTGATAGCCATCACTCGTCAGGGTTTGAGTTTGTTTTAGTTACTTTTTTCTCATTGTTGAGGCAAAATACCTGACACCCAAAATTAGGGAAGTGAAGGTTTATTTCTTACAGTTCTTGGGGGTTTCAGTTCATCCTCAGCTGGCTGCAAGGCAAGGTGGCTTGGCTGAGGGCCAGCCATTCATGGTGGTTCAAAGAGCAAAGGACAAACCCAGCAAGAGAGAGAGACATGCCTTCTTCCCGTGCTTACACTGTAGCTGGTTCTGCCCCTGGGCAGGTGCAACACTCACATAGCCAATCCAAGCGCTAGACAACAAACCAGTCATGAATGTTAGACTCAGCCATGTCCAGGATTACATAAGGCTTGAGGCAGGGCCATAGGAACATACACCATAACAGAGTTTAAGAGTTACTTTTAGTTTCTTGTGGAAAGACTTACATCCCACTTGCAACTGGTAGATCTTTGCCAGGGATACTCTCTGCTGGGATCCGAAGGTAGCAGAAAAAGAGGACAAACTGCTATAGTCCACAAGGGTTAGGGACTGCTTTTCTTCTCCTGAGAATTGCCTCACTCTTGGCACAAGTGGTATGGGCAAGGGAAGCTCATCTGGCATGAGTCTGTGTGTTTTGTGAGAATTCACCCTTCACGGTTTCACTGTGATCTCACTGATCCTTCACTGTTGCTGACTTCTGGACTTCTCCTTTCTGTTGAACTTTCTCACAATTGACCAAGTTTTCCACCTGTCCAAGATGATAAATTTCCCCCTTTGCTTTGTGGCTGTTCAGTGCCTAAAGTCCACGTATAAGTTCCTCTCTGGTTCAATCTGATCTGACCAATTTAAAAAAGTGGCCCATGCACCACCATTGTCCTTTCCACTCTTGAGGGTCAGAGATGTTTTTCTAAAAGGATATTCCAGATAAGGGCACATCTGAAGTCCTGCTAGGATGAGACATCTGTCACACTTAAGATAAACCTTATGAGTGGACACCAAATCACTGTAGGAACTAACAATGGGCCCTATACTCTGGATTCCTTCTGATTCACCTTAGATCTATATTCATACAAATTTTTCTAATTTAATCTTCAAGTTCCCAAGAAATGACATCTCATCTTCCTACACAACACTTCCTGGCCTCAGTATAAACTTCTGGATCAGTAACTTTAGTCCCTTAATGGAACTCTACATTATAACTCTATATTACAATTGGACATATTTTGTCATAAAACGGGGCAAAGATTCTGAAGTTACATTCAGGCCTTTATCGCTCTATCATAGAACTATGACTAAAAGAAAGATGCTACATGTGTTACAATTGAAGAGGGAGGTGAAGCAGGTGCGGGAATTGCCAGAGAGGCTACAAAGGGGGAGGTGGAAACAAAGTTATCAGGATGAGGGGAAGCTCAGAGCAGAAGCTGAGGGATGAATAGAGGCTGTTCGAGAGTGCCTAAAGGACGCATGTCACTTAGATCTGAGTTTAAGAGTAAGAAATTACAGAAGAAAAATTTAGAATATTTCTCCAACTACTCCCTCTCACTACTCAGATACACAACCTCCTTCACATATTCACTCAAGAATTTCATTTACAGAATTTTGGAAACAATTAAAAGCTGCTCCTAGCTCTTCAGAAAATCTCCTTTCTCTCCTGGAAGGTTCCTGTAGTGAACAGAGCATTATCCAAGTTCACATCCCTTTTGCCATGTCAGATTTTTCACAGATACAATCTAAACCATGCTCTTTTATTCAAGACCCTCCCAATTTCAGTCAGGAATTTCAGGCCCTCACAATTTGATCCCACCTGGCAAGATATTATTATTATAACAATCTGATGTTCACGTGGGGAAAGATTCCATGTTTGGACTTTGTATGTGCTTGAGTCAATGGGGCTTGTGCCCATAACTCCAGTGTCAATAAATCCAGGGCTGAAGCAATACCAAATACTGAACCCATTTGGTGCTGTCAGGCCACTAACAATGGGGGTGAAAGTGATGGAGCCTAACAGAATTACATGATAACCTATCTGACAGAGGGCATGAAGACTGCAGTTACAAAATCTCTTAATTAAAACAAAGTCTCCAAAATAACACAGAGTCCCTATGAAAATGTAGCTCTTTTTTCCAACCAGATTGGCTGAGGCTATGTATAAATTCACTAATGTGGACCCTGAAGGCCTAGAGGACCAAGTAATTCTGGCTGTTCACTTGATTAACCAAGGCTTTCCAGACCTCAGACAAAACACTCAAACTCCCATCTAAATTTTATCAGATCTAACCTTTAGGATTTCCAAACTAGAAGATGCTAGAAATAAATGGCATGGATAATACATGCAGCAACCATAATCTAGTCCTTGCCTACTTTAAATAATCCCAGGTGTCCTCTAGGGCATTCAGGCAAAACTCCTTCAGCTTGTTACCACTTGGGCAATGGGGGTATCCAAACTGAGATTTCTTCAAGCTGCCTCTCATTCCTAGGTCGATGGATTATTGACTTCCTCTGGGACCATATCTATACTGTAAACAGGAGAGCTATTAGAAGCAAGACTATTCCTCCTCCTAAGCTGCCACCATTTCAACCTCAGCTTGGAAAAGAACAAATGCCCCTAATATTACTCCTAGACTATGTGGAGTCACGTGAAGGGGCAGACTTAGCCCTCTGGATGGGCAACTCCTCCCCTTAGGACTGACAGTGCCCAGGGGCTTTACAAATTCCTGTGTTCTCTATCTCCATTCAGGAGCCACAGATAATGTAGATGTGGGTAGGACTGAGATAGTATTCCTGATAGACATGACAGTAACATTTTCAGCTCCAACCTTTCTGTTCTGGCGTTACACTTTGGTCCTCAATTCTCCTCTCAGGTATGAATGGCAAGCCCCAAACTGCTTGATTTATGCCCTTATTGACAAATAGATTTGAAAACTATCCACTGATCCTTTTCTAGTTCTGCCTTGCTGTCCTACTCCATTACTGGGTGAAGACATCTTGTTCATGCTTCAGGTCCACTTACATTTGAAACCCCAGGACCTACTATGGCACTCCTTACCGGTCCAGGTTCCCCTTTTTCTTTGGTACTAATGAATTCTTCTCTGAAACACCATCTCTTTCAAAAAAGTACCCTAAGGTCTGGGACACCTTCATCCCTGGATGTTCATCTTACTGCTATCTCTGTTACTGTATCTCTTAAGTGCCCAAACAATTTTCTCTGGAGAACCCAACATCCTTTAAAGTCTGAAGCATGGAGATGCTTACAGCCTGTCATTGATAAATTCCTGGACACTGGGCTACTACATCATGCAGCTTATCATGCAATACTCAAATATTGGTAGTTCAAAAGTCAGATGCGGGAGTGCAGTAAGAAACGGAGTACGGCCTGCTTCCCCAGGGTCCTCCAGGTCCTTCCGCCCATGGCGGTGGGAAAGCTGGGGGGTCCGAGGATGGGCCGCGCCTCTCCCCTGTAGGCCTTTGGATCGCTAGCTGTGACTGTCCCCTGGCTGGACCAAGGCTTTGGAGCAAAGGAAACCACTCCCTCACCCCACTTCAATGTCCTGATGGCGGCGGTGGCCTTGGAGCCAAACCCCTCGGGTTTCAGGGTCTCCTGGCCCAACCCTGCAAGCCTAGGTGAAGACCCCACCAGTAGTCAAGGACCTGGCGCCTTCCAGTGGTTGCACCGTGGCATGGTAAGAACAGCGACCTCCAGACAGCTGCAGAGGGCCATTACATCAAGGACCCGAGAAGGTGGGACTGAAAGCTTGGCCACATCAGGCCACAGAACTGCCACAGAACTGCGCAGATCCGGGGTCTGGGGTGACTGCTGTGTCCCAGTTGGAGGAGACCGCACCTTCTGGTGACGAAGTCAAATAAAGGCCTCACCCACCCTGGAAGGAGCGGGAACCAAGGCCGAGGACAAGCAGAAGGAGTGGCAGGTCATAAGTTGTTGCCAAACAGAGAAACATAAGGTAACATTCCACGTTTGGCTGGTTGGAAATGCCCATTGCCCTGTGGAAAATTTGCTGGCCGTTTTTAAAAGGCCTGTGTACATAATATGAAAAAGCTGCTCTCAACATTCCCCTCAACCTTTTAAAAGAAAACTTGCTGCATGTGGACAATATAGATGTAACGAGGTTGCTGACATATGGTAAAACAGTTAGAAAAACCACATGTCTTGAAAATGCCCATTTGTTTAAAAAATGACAGAAAAGAAACATCTTCTGGAATTGACTTTTTGAATGGAGTTCATTAGACCATCTGGAGAAGCGACACTAGGTGATAACTTGGCCATGTTTGTTCTGTGAATTGGAGGTCATGGAGCAGAAAACAGGAGAAGGTTCAGTACCAGACTGTTTACATGGAGAAGACGTTCCTATTGTAACCATTGTTTTGTGTGTGCATTTTAGTTGGCATATATTTGACAATGGTAAGTACTCTATTGAAATATCTGGTCGTTTGAGATATTCTCAAGTGCTTGATACACATTAAAAAAGTATTAGTGAAATATGCATTTTGTAAATTTCTTGTTAGAACTCATAAAGTGTTATTTGGCTGGGGGTGGGGGGAGGTTGTGAGGGGGATGGGGGAGTTAGGCAAATCCTCTCTTGAGTAGTGCACATTGTTCATGCACTGGTTCTTGAAAGAGAAGGAAATTGAGAGTGCTACTATGTTAGTGCACATACAGCAAGGCAAGTTACCACTGTCCCTTAGGTCTATGGGTTTTATTTTACTTTGCTGTGTGTGTAGGGTACGTAAATGACAAATGAGACTTTTACAATGTGTAGTCTTCCTAGATGTTAAAGAGGTTGCCAGTTTTGATAAAATAGAGTTAAACTGACAAATTTTATATTAAAATGCCTGGGAAAGATTGTCCTCTGAAAGTTTGAGCATTTTAACCCACTGTGTTAGTGGTGAAAGGAAGGGTTCTAGACTCATATATTCAAGACACTTTCAACTGTTGTTACATGTGTGCAGTTTAATCAAGACTGCTGTGTACATATAATGGACAGATTGAGTCCTTACTTGAGACAGGTAGCCTTATCTAGATGTTTAGAAGTGCCCAACATATGTTAAATGTAGAGGTAGTAAAATATCACTTTGTAAATACCTTTTTGCTAAAGTTCATATGAAATACTGCCTTTTGGGAATGGAGTGGTTAAACCACCTCTTGAGCAATATGATACTACTTGTACTTGTTTAGTGGTTTGGAGGAGGTGGGAGGGAAGTAGTTGCAAAAGGTATTATGTTAGTGTGTTTGTACTTAGACATTTTGAGAAATCTTTTTTTCTGTTTTTTTGTGGGTTTTGTTTTCCTGTGCATATAGTGTATATAATGGACAAATCCAAATTTTGCAGCAGTTCCTAAATGTATGAGTTTGTCAGTGTATGACAAAGTGGTAAAGTTAGCATATTTTGTACGCTTTGTGTTGAAATACACAGAAAAGTGTGTCCTTTGTAAAAGAATTTTGGATTCAGCCATCCCTGACACTACATATGCCTGTATTTGTCCACTGGGTTGAAGCAGAGAGAAGCAAATGGGGCCAAAATGATCATACTTAGAGGATAACTCAGATTACAACCTTTGCTATATGTGTGATTTTATTTATCAGTGTTGTATGGTAGCAGACAAGTTCTTATATGAAAAAACTAGATATGTAGAAATGCTTGATACATTAAAAGTAGAAGCAGTAGAATTTACAAAAAAGGCAGATGCATCCTGTCAGATGGTTCAGAACTTATGGGCCATAAACAAGGCCATAGTCTTCATACACTATCTTGTCCCCAGTTTCTACACTCCCTTGAGTCAAATACCTCTTACTACCTCCTGGTTTACAGTTCTTGGTCTTTTTTCATTTTAAAGAGAATAAAACCAAGTAAAATAAAACAGAATAAAGCCAATGAAAACAAACCAGTGTAAGTGACACAGGACTTCAGAACAATAGGAAATCAACAATGGTTACCATAATGGCTCTTGTCTTCAAAATAGCTGCAGATACCTTCAGACATAGTAAAAATCAAACAAAACAGAACAGAATACAACCAATAAAAACAAAACAAAGAATGCAATAAAGGACTTCAAAACAAGGTAAGAGTAAATCCAAAATGGCTACCATAATGTATCGTTATCTTTCATTGTCATTGATTTCTAGTTTCATTGCACTATGATCTGATAATACACATGGATTAATGTCAATTTACAGTATTTGAATTTACTTGATATGCTTTATGGGATATCATGTGGTATATTTTGGAGAAAGTCCTATGTGCTGCTGAGAAGAATGTGTGTTCTATTGTGTGGAGCACTGCAGGTTTCCATTAAGTCCATCTGTTCAAAGCCTTGATTCAACTATGGTATATTACATTGTTGTTGCTATTTCATTGGTCTAGTTGATTTGTCCATTTGCAACAGTGTGATATTGAGGCCACCCATTATAACTGTGTTATCTAATTTGTTTATGTCAATTAATGTTTTTTTTTAAAGTTGAGTGCACTGGTGCTTGGTGTACATATTTTTATAATTATTAGCACTTCTTGTCTAATTGTTTTTGAAACTGATACGTACTATCTTTTTTGCCTCTTCTGATAAGTTTTAGCATGAAATCCACTTTGTCTGAAATGAAGCTATTCCTACTTTTTTCTGGGTTCACATTGCATGGAATATTTTTCCCCATCTTTCAAATTTTAATTTGTGTATTCCTTTTTGGATTAAATGTGCTTTTCTACATGTATATCATTGGATTCTATTTCTTTTCTTTTTTAAATTTTATTTTAAAGAGAGAAAAAAAAACCAAAAAAGACAAGAAAAACAAGCAACAAAAGAGACAAACAAGAAACAACAACAACAAAAATCCCAAAACAATAGCAATGTAGGCTTTCAAAACAAGATGACAGGAGCTTAACAATTGTTGTTATTTTGCATAGTTATCTTCAAAAGAGTACTCAGATTGCCAGGTTTAGACATGCACAATTGATCTAATTGTATAAGTATTAACTGTTCTGTTCCAAGAACTAATAGAATTATTAGTACAATCATTTTAGCTATTTTATGTATATATATACAAATTTATATCCTTTTTTCTTTTCCCTTCCTTCTTTTCTCCTTTTCCCTATCGGAGTTATTTTTCCCCTTTGAGCAGTTTCTTACCCTTTCACAGTATTTATTGAAGATTTTGGATCTTATTTACTCTTTCAATTTCTTACACTAGGGAGACAATATGATGTTTATGCATATTGGTCTGATTTATTTTACTTATGAGTATGGTCTTGAGTTGTATCCATTTACTGATAAAAGTCTTAAGTTTATCCTTCTTTATATTTGAGTAGTACTCTATTATATTAAAAAAAACCCCTTTTTTATATATTCCTCAGTTGATGGGCATTTGTGTTGTTTCCAAGATTTAGTTATTACAAATTGTGCTGCTATAAACATGGGTGCAAATATGTTGCTGTGGCATGATGTTTTTAATTCTTCTGGGAAGATACCCAGAAGGGGAGTAGCTGAGTTGAATGGGACCTCTAATTCCAGTATTTCAAGGAATTTCCACACTGATTTCCACAGTGGTTGCACCAGTCTGCTCTCCTATCAACAGGGAAGAAGTGTTCCTTTTTCCCCATAGCTCCTCCAGCATTTGTTGCTGGTTGATTTTTTGATGGTAGCCTTTCTTTCTTGAGTGAGATAGAATCTCAGTGTTGTTTTAATTTGCGTCTCTTGAATGACCAATGATGTTGAACATTTTTTCAGGTTTCAGATTGCGTTTTGCTCTTTCATTTTGTCATTTGCCTATATTCCCCGGGGCCAACCAAATGCAAAGTGTCAGTTGCTTCCTGGGTAGAGGATGGCTGTCTGTACTAGAGGGGGTTTCCCCAGATGAGTGAAGGTTGTTAGGTAGGTCTTACCAGGTCCTGAGTGGCCTTGGAGGCTCCCTGGATGGGTGGAGTATGCTGGATGGACCTCCAGCAGGCCTCATGTGGTACACTGAGGATGCCTGGTTACTTGGGGTTACTGGGTGGGGCCCTACCAGGTTCCAAGTGGTGCACTGAGGCTCTCCAGCTAGGTGGAGTATGCCGGGCAGGCCTTCAGCAGTTGTACCAATGCTCCCTGGCTACTTGGGGTTGCTGGGCAGATGGGTTTTATTTCTTGATCACTTCTGTCAATCTGTGTCTTTTGATTATGGGATTAAAACCATTTTCACTTAGAGTGCAGGCAGGGAGATGTAGGCAGATCCACCCCTGCATACCACTGCTGCCATTGGAAAGCTTAATTCCTGTGGGCAGCCTGTGCCAGCAGGGAGACACAGCCAGATCTGCCCCTGCGTGTCTGCCACCACCACTGAAAAGTCTGCAACCTTAGGTAACCAGCGTTGACAGGGAGAAACAGCCATATATGCCTTGTATGCCTGCAGATCACCATTGGAGACCCTTGCTTACTTCTGGAAGCCAGTACCCACCAGGAGAATCAGACAGACATACCCCTGTGTACCTGCTGCCGTGCACAGAGTCCTGGTGTAGACACACAGACTGAGAGAAGCCCCAACCCTACCACCACACACCCCTGGCCATTGGGGGAATCTTCAGTGTAGCTGCCAGGGTCTGGAGAAGTCCACCCCACACCTGCTACCCAGGTGCCTGGCCCATTACCCTACACTATGGAGGGGAAGCCAATGTGGGAAGTGCCTGGGACCCCATGATCAACTTGTTGAGAGGAACCCAGGAAAATGTCAAGACCAAGAAACAAAAGGCAATCTCAGACCTCCAGCCCACACACAAGAAGTGTGGGAGGTATAGACATGGAAGAAAATGGTAGTCTTGCAATCTCCAAGAGGATAGCAACTGAAGTAAAGAAACAACTTCATGACACTAAAAGTCAGATTAGAAATAATATCTCAGGCAAAAGAAGACATCACAAACATAATGAAAGAATTGCTGAACTTATCTAAGAAGACATAGATAAAAAAAAAGAAGAGCATAGGAAAATGATGGAACCCTTGAATGAACAATATAGGAAAGAATTACAACGCATGAAACAGATTTAAAGAGATATCCAGGAAATTAAAAAGTCAGTCAAAAGCTGGCAAAACCACTTGAAAGAGACTGAAGATAGACTTTCAAACCTTAAAGACAGGATCATTGCTAGGGATTGTGAAAGAAAAGATCTCTTAAAATTAACAAGGGACCAGGAAATGACAATTCAGCAACTGCAAGATGACACAAAGAAAAGCAATTTAAGAGTGACAGGTATTAGTGAAAAAGCAGGGGTCAACACAAATGACATAAAAAGACTATTTACAGAAGTAATAGTAGAAAACTTCCCAAATATGGGAAAAGGATCTGGCATACAGATAATTGAGGCATATAGAACTCCAACTAGCCATAACCAAAATAAACCTACACTCAGACATATAATAATCAACATCCCAGAAATTCATCCCAATAGCAGAACATTAAAAGCTGTTAGAGAAAGAAACAGATCACCTATAAAGGAAAACCCATCAGAATCATGACAGACTTCTCAACACAAACCATCAAGTCAAGAAGGGTTTGGAGTGAAGTGTTTCAAATCCTGAAAGAAAACAACTTCCAACCCAGATTGATGTACCCTGCAAAACTATCTTTCAAAATTGATGAAAAAATAAGGTACTTCCATGATAAAGAACAACTGAAGGAATTCATGACCATCAAACAATATCCAGTGCTTCCTTTTGCAAATTGACTGTCTCAAAGCTGCTGCTTCTGTCTGTAAAATGTTGTTCATAAGACTTTCCTTAGCGTTGTTGAAAAATGAAATAAAATGATGCATGTTAATCAGCAACACGGTGCCTGACAGGGCCTAGGCTTTGAGTAGAGGCTAGTTGAATAAATTAATATGTCAGTAAGTGTTATGGTTTGGGTCTAGGTGTTCCTCCAAAGCCTCATGTGGTCATATGTGGTGTTTTTCCAGGAGTGGCTAAATCTAGAATGTGTGATGCTTGGCTTGGGAGTGTGTGATCATTAAATCAGTTCACTGATTGGCTTGGCACTGCCCTAACTTTGGTAGTTTGCATACAACATAAGGGACAGAAAGAGGCTTTCTTCTCACTTGCTTGCCTGCTTTTGCTGTCTTCAGCTTGCTATTAACTGGTTCTCTTCTGCCATACCCCTCTGCCAACTCACCCTGCCTTAGAGTCAGCCAATCATGGACTGAAACCTCTACAAACTGGGAGCTAAATAAATTTGTTTCTCCTTTTAAAAAAACATTATTATGTAAATGTATTGAATTATTTCTGCCATTGCATAATTTTCCTTTTGCTGGTTTCCTGTTTTTCCATTTACTTAACTCCTCACCTAGGCTGGTATACTGATTCTGTTAGGTTTTTGGCATTGTTGACTTCATTTTGGCTCTTAGGATATCCTTGAGAAATTTTTGTCATACCGCTTGGTAGGCATGAATTTCCTGAGGTACTTTTTGTGATGGAAATACCTAAATTCTCCATCAATTTTGAAAGAATGTTTAGCAAGATATGTAAGTCTGTGTTGGAAGTTGTTATCTGTTAGGTCTTAAAACCTCCAAGTTTCCTAGCTTTTAAGGTTTGTGTTGGGAAATTTGCTGTAATTCTAAGGGGTTTACTTTTGTAAGTAATTATTTTTTTTCTCTAATAGTTTTTAAGATTCTGTCCCTATGTTGGATTTCTGGGGTTTTTGTTTTGTTTTTTTGCTATAATGTAGTGTAGAGAGGTTCTCTTTTGATTGTGGTTATTTCATGTACTCTTACCTCACTCATGTAAATGTTTAATCTTTTCCAAATATTTGGAAGTTATTGCTATTATTTTTGTACCGAGGTTTTTTTATGCCATTAGTGCTGTCTGCTGATTTTTCACTTATTCCAATTAATCTTTTTTTTATTTAAGAGAGAAAAAGACACATATAACAAAGACAAAAAGCAAAAGAGACAAACAAACGACTAGAGTAAATGCACAACAGTAACATTACAGGTTTACAAAACAGGATAATAGAAGCTTGACAATGGTTGCAATATTGTGTATCGTTATCTTCAAAATGGTTCTTTACATTAACAGATATAGACATGTAAAATTGATCTAATCCTATGGGTATTAATTGTTCTTTCTCAATAACGAATACATTCAGCAGTGTGTTCATTTTAGTTATCTTACATATACATATATACAGATTTATATCTTTTCCTTTTCCCTTCCCTCTTTCCCCCTTTTCCCTTCCCAATTACTTTTGCTGTTTGAGCTGTTTTTTACCCTTACATAGTATTTATTATAGATTTTGGATCATATATACTTTTCTGTTTCTTACACTAGGGAGACAATACGGTATTTATACATGTGAGTTTGATTTATCTCACTTATGAGTATGGTCTCAAGTTGTGACCATTTACTTACAAAAGTCTCAATGTAATCTTTCTTTTTTTTTTAAGTTTATTTGAGCGAAGAAAAACAAAACAAACAAAAACTACAACAACAACAACAAAAAAAACGACATATATAGTAAAAACAACAAGCAAAAGAGACAAGCAAACAACTAGAGTAAATACACAACATTGCAGGTTTACAAAACCAGAAGATAGAAGCTTGACAATGGTTGCAATTTGCTCATCGTTATCTTTAAAATGGTTTCTTACATTAACAGATATAGACATGCAAGATTGATCCAATCATATGAGTATTAATTGTTCCCTCTCAATAACGAATACATTGAGCAGTGTTCTTTTTAGTTATCTTACATATACACACATACAGGTTTATATCCCCTCCTCTTCCCTTTTCCCTTTCCGCCCATTC